>PVLC010031528.1:0-18725 GCA_004027655.1 Graphiurus murinus
CAATTGCCAAACTATGGAACCAGCCAAGAAGTCCATCAACAGATGAATGGATTATAAAACTATGGGATATGTACACAATGGAATTTTACTTAGCCATAAAGAAGAACAAAATCATGTTCTTTGCATGGAAATGCATGCAACTGGAAAACATTATGTTAAGTGAGATTAGTCAGTCACAAAAAGTAAAAAATCTTATGCTCTCTCTAATACGTGAAAGCTAGAGAGAAAATGGGACATAAGAGGGACTCCAGATGAAGAAAGAGAATCCTTAGGTGAGCAAAGAATTTGACTTAACAGAAGGTGATGGGGGGAGGGTGGACACCCTAATGAGCATGATGTACTTTCAGAAACACATCAAAGTCATCACTAAACTGAACTTGAGAAGGAGGGAGGAGGAGGGAGTGGGGTGGAAATTGAGGAAGGGTTAAATGAGAAATGCATGCATATATTCCTTTACCAGCCTGTACCTAACAAAGATATATGATTACAATGCACCAATTAAAAATAAATTAATTAATTTAAAAAGGAACCACCATGTGATCCAGAAATTTCACTACTAGATATGTGTCATGGTTAGATATAGAATTCCCCCTAAAGACATCGTATATTATAATCAGAATTGCACATAAAGTATTTATTTGGGCGGTGGCCCAGGCTTGTAGGATGTGGCTAGAGAAGGTGGGTCCCTGGGGTTGCAGCCTTGGGGATTATATATGGTTCTTCCTCACCTTTCTCTCTCTCTTGCTTCCAGCTCCCATGATGTAAGATCAAAGTTTGTGCTCTCTCTCTCTCTGATTCCTGCCACCATGCCCTGAAATCCAAGGTCCTTGGCCTCACATTGACTAAACTCCAAAATCTCCAAGGAAAACTATGAACAAATAAATCTTCCTTCCTCTATGTTATGTGGTCAGTCTTTTAGATTATAGCTGAGAAAATGCTGACTTATAATACAATATGTATATCAACAGTAAATGAAATCCCTATGTCAAAGAGACATCTGCCCTCCATGTTGATTGCAGCACTATTCACAATAGCTGAGAAATGGAACCAACTTAAATATCCATCAAGTAATGAATAGGTAAAGACAATGTAGTAGTATTCAGCCATAAAACAGAATGGAATCTTGTCATTTGTGACAACATGAATGGAACTGAGGATCATTATGTTAAGTTAAATAAGCCAGACACAGAAAAACAAGTTCTTCATGATCTCACTCACATGTGGACTCTAAAAAGATTGATATCATGGAAGTAGAGATTAAAATGGTAGTTACAAGAATCTGGAGAGAGTAGAAGGAAGTGCTAGTTTGGAAGAGGTTGATCAATGTTCACTGAGTTAGTTCTGTAGGAATAAGAAGTTCTGGTATGCTACTGAACAGTAGGGTGATCATAGATAACAATAATATACCATACTTATTTAAAAGCTGGAAGAAAGGGTCTTAAGTGCTTTTACCACAAAGAAATGACAAATTTGAGAAAAGTAATCATTATGCGTTGTATATATGTATCAAAACATCATGTAGCACCCCATAAATATGTGTAATTTTTATAATTTTATGTTTCTTAAATGAAATTTATAATAAAAGTATAAATTAACTTATGATTTGAACTCTCCAGTGGATGAATGCAGTCCCCTAGAGGAAAGTAATTGCCTCATAATTGAAGAATTCATGCATGCACTGTGTAATCCCTTGACAGAGCTGTTGTATTATAGGAAGAGTCAGGCAACTGGCAGCTGGCAACTAGGCAAATAGCTTGGCCCTCTCTCTGGGTTTGTGATCCTGTGATTTCCTGCTTTCTTTCTTCTTTTTTTTTTCTCTTTCTTTCTTTCCTTTGCTTTTTCTTTTTTTGTACTGAGGATTGAGTACTCTACCAGGAGCGCTCTGTCACATCTCAGTCCCCAACTTTTTTTTTTTTTTTTATACTGAGGATTCAACCCAGGGGCATTCTACTCCTGAACTACACCCCCAGCCCTATTTTTTATTCTTTATTTGGAAACAGGGTCTCATTAAGTTGCAGAGAGCCTCACTAAGTAGTTGAGTCTGGCCCCGAACCTGGGATCTTCCTGCCTCAGTCTCCAAAGTACTGGGATTACAAGAAAAGTATGGGCACCCCGCCTGGCTCCCCAACTTTTTAAAAAAACTTTTAAAAAAACTTTTGAAACAGAGTCTCACTAAGTTGCAAATGTTGGTCTTGAGTTTGCAATTTTCTAGCCTCAGTCTCCTGAGCAGCTGGGATTGTAGGAAGGTGCCACCATGCCCAGCCCTACTTTTAATACTAGGAGTTTATAAGATCTGGGAAGAATTTCTTCACCTGTTTAAGACTCAGCTTCTGCATTTTTAAGCTTATTTCTAGCTTCAGCGTTAGCAGATTATGTAGCCAAGATTCTAGCTAGGGGTACAATTACAAGTATGGTTTTATTACTATTTGAGCCTGTCAGAGGTTAACATAATGTTGAAATCCTAAATTGTACTCTCAAATTGTTTGGCTCAATCCTGGAAACTTGAGCCTCTGACCAATTTACTCTAATACCTTTCTCAGCTTAACTCAAAATTTGTTTTATTTAGCTCCTGGAATGCCTGAGGAAACCTCTGTCTATATTCTCCTAAACTCATGGTTGGAAGATGTCCTGACTCTTCCAGAATTAGGGTTTCATTAGAGGGCAGGTCAGACTAGATGAGCAATCGCTAAAAGCCAGAACTGCAGGAGTGCAGATCACAGAAAGCAAGAGAAGGCCTGCCAGAGGCATCTATCACACCCTAGGCAGACAATTGAGTGGTGTATAAGCACCGTTGTAAAGAATGTTACATTGATTACCCGTGTTTCTGCTTAGAATGGTGCCCCTGGCACATAATATGTAGTATAAAAATGTTACATGTTTTATTGTTTTTACCACTGTTATCTTCTGAATCTAGTACAGTGACTATGCATAGATAGGTACTGGGTAAAGGTTTGTTCAATGAATAGAAAAATGAATGAATATATTATTTAAAAATAGTTTTTTAATGGTTGTTTAAAGGCAAAAGTGGTGGTTATGCATTTTGGTAAAGATTTTACAGAGGAAATGGGAAAATCCGTAAACCCTGACATCCTGTTACTATTATGCTGTTATTGCAGCCTGTGTTTTCAGATTTTTCTCTGTAATTCTTTTTTTATGGTGAAACTCCTAGAAATTAGAGGGTTTATGGAAAATATGATTATAGGATAAGTATTTATCATTAGTATGCCCTCTGCCAACTTCTATGCCTGAATGAGTTTTTGTTTGAGCCAGTTAAAAATTATTCTATTTTTGAAGTTTTTCAAGAGCCCCAAACACCTTTAGTTTAAAAACAAAATATGTTTATTTGTTCCTTACATTAATAGACAGTTATATGTACACATTAATGTTCACTAAGTCAGATTGTCTGATTTTGTGTTAAAGAGGGATACGGAGAGTCAAATCTTTTCTGGGCATGTGTTGGAGAGGCCACATGTCTTGTTCTGAGGCCTCGTTCAACAGAGTCAAGGACACTTTCCTTGCTGCCCAAGTAGAGGGTGTATGAAGAGAAGCAGGCAAGAGAATTACTAAGCTACCATCTCCATTCAAGAAATCTGCAGAGCTACATGTGCAAGTCCCCAGGCACCATCAGTGAACACCACTGACATCAGAGTTGAAATAGGGCTTGGATCAGTCTGATCATTTCTGTCAAACTAACACATGCAGACAAGAGTCCTCCCAGGCAGCTAGGACACCAAATCACACAGTGGTTGTCTGGGGTTCTGTAAAGATGTTCATGCTGTCCCCTAAAGCTTTGCATATTGCAATCACTTAGAGACTATCACCATAATTGAAGTTTGGCCTTTTTGTCTTATGGACCTAAAAACTTGACAATTCCAGGATACCCAGGTCTTAAAATATGGTTAGTGCTCAATAACTGTTAGAAACTAACATTCTTATTCTTTCTCACATGATGGTCTACTGCTAGGTTTTGGTAGCTCTCTCACTGTGGCTGTCTCTCTACTTAAATTCCTGAGTTTCTTCCATGAGCGTCACCCCATGCTCGAGGCATAAAGCAAAGGCACTGGTGATGCTTAGAAATGGAGGGCAAGCAAAGGCACTGTTAACACTTAGAAATGGAAGACAAGCAAGTTTTGTTATTTCCTTTTGCAGCATTCATTCTCTGGGCCAAATGAGGAGAGGATGTTGTGGTATAAACACATACATAAGAATTTCTCTTATGTGAATGGGAACAAACACATCTTTGGCTTCTGAGGAGCTTAGAAGGAGAGATGAAGGCTGCTTCATAGAATGTCTAAAGCTTATTTGAAGTAAGATCACTTTCATTTTAACTGAAGAACATACCAAGTATCCCTTCTTTTCTTGTGGTACTGGGGATTGAACTCAGGGGCATTCTACCTCTGAACTACATCCCAGCCATCTCCCCTCCCTTTTAAGTTTTTTTGTATTGAAACAGGGACTCATTAAGTTGCTCAGAGTCTCCCTAAGTTGTTGAGCCTGGTCTCAGACCTACAATATTCCTGTTTCAGGCTTCTAAGTGCTTGGATTATAGGTGTTTGCCACCACACTTGGCCAAATATTCCTTCTTAAAAGAGGATCTAAGCAAGGTGTGGTGCAACATACCTGTAATCCTAGTACTTAGGATGCCGATACAAGAGGATTTTAGGTTCAAAATCCTTGTCTGCAACTTAATAAGACCCTCAGCAACTTAGTAAGACCCTGTTTCAAAATAAAATAGAAAAAGGAGCTGGGGGTGTGACTCAGTGGTAGAAAACCCCTGGGTTTAATCCAAGTACTGAAAAAAAAATAAAAGGAAAGGAAAGGTCTCTTGGGGAGCTACACATTGCTACCTTGTGTGAGAATAGCTACAGTTTTGCTCAGTATTATCACACATGGCTTATCAAATCCTCACAAGAACCCTGCAAATAATATGTCACATTCCCCATTCAATGGTGAAGGAAACTGAGGTTCTAGGAGGTTACACAATTTGCTCAGATTGCCCAGTTAATAAGTTGCAAAAGCACAATATGAATTGGTTTCTGCCTCTACTTCTCATGCTCCCAACATTGAATCCATAGTACAAAGAGAGGAGAGAATAAGAGGGAAAGAGCTTTGCAGAGGCATGCAGCAGACAGGAACTGGGGCAGAATAAAAGTGACACTTGCTAGGAAGGCAAAAGCACAATGCAAAGCAAAGAAAACCCACTAGTTTTTACTGCTTTGTATAGTTTAATCTGTAGTAGAATCTTGTGGAAAATATCAGTGGTTGGCTCAGTGTGGCTGCCAGAAAAATGTACATTTTGAAAGTTGAGTGGAGCACTCCTGTTGCTTGGTCTTGGGATGAAAGTTGGGCAAAGATCAAAGCAAGAGAAGACATTCAGGAAACACGTTTCTTTAACTGCCTGCAGGAGGAAACTTTTCACAACTGGAAAATTCGAGCCATTACTGCCAACCCTGGAGCATGGAGACTTTACCTCATTAATCAGAGCTGTCAGGTTCCTTTCCATAAACAGTTAGCTGTTGACATACAAAATATCTTCTGGTTCTCATAGAAAAGCAAAAGAGGGAGATGGTGAAATATATAAGCCACCAAACTGAGTGCTAGCTAGAGTCAAAATAGAGTATTCCATGCCTATACTGAATTCAAGGCAATCAAAGATTCTAAAGTCATTGCAATCCTCAAGAGAACATTTTTATATTTAAATAAAACTTAGGTAGATAAGATTTTTTTTTTTGAAGAAAAATGCAGAAGAGAGATATAGTGTTGATGCTTGAGATCATTAAGATGTCTGAACTTTAGTGCAATCTTAGTTGTTTTCTGTGATAGTGGACACCTGAATCATGCCTGTAATGTAATGTAATCTCCATTTCCATAGTTTTCTCTCTATTCTAGCCCATCAAAGAGGGTAGGCAGAGCTTAGACTGGTAGGTCAGAATTAGACCTTAGAGTTAAAGGGTCAGTATTATCTTATAGAGTCAAATAGAATAGCTGTATCCCTAGAGGAGGAGGGAAATAGAATAGCTGTATCCCTAGGGAGGAGGAAGGTGATCTGAAATCAGAGGGAGGCAATACTAACATCACCTCCTTAGACCAAGCTTCTCTCATCTCCAATTAGCATGACCTTGTAACCACTGAAGTGGAAGTGGCCTGCTTCTGCTGTCCTTCAGACTGGTCTCCTTCTACAGTGGTCTTTCTGTGGAAATCAGATATTACCACTTCTCTATTTAGACCCCACAGTGACTTCCCATAGAAATTGGAATAATTTCGAATTTTTCTATGATGGCTATCCATTCTTCTATTACCTAGCCCCATTTTTCCTGTACATAAATTATTTTACCTTTTTTCTGATTTACTCTACTATAGTCCCAATGCCTTTTTCTTTTCTTTTTTTCCTCCCTCTCTCCCTTCCTGCCACAGATCCTTAATAGCTGGATCTTGAGCAAGGCTTGTTCCCCCGGAGTCCTGCAAGGCAGACAATTCCAAAAGAAGGAATGCATGGCATAGTCCACTTTGTATATTATGTTATATTCTGGAAATTTGGGGTGCTTTGGGGTTTGCTTTCACATTAATTATAAAGGAAATTTTCTTAGAAACAGTGGATGGACGGAAGTGATCTCTTAGCTGAAAAAACAGTGCCTCAAGACAACCCATAAGAAATTCATTAACTATATACAAACATAAGTCAGGAAACAGGCTTTGCAAGCTTAGTTACTAAACAGCCTTATGTTCCCTCTCAGCATACAGGTATAGAAACAAAATAAATAAGTCAAAGAAACTTAGGTCTACTATTTTATCTATGAGTAAAGAAGGCATTAAGACAGATAGTTTGTCCATATCCCCCTTGTCTCTCTGGAACTTCACCAGACACATTAACTCTCTAGCTGCCTGAGAAAAAGATAAGAACACTGCTTAAAGGAGCTAAACAAATAGTAAAGATTTAAACTATTGGATTTAGGCTCTTTGTTGTTAACCTTTAACACTTTTTTGTACTAAAAGAATCTTTATATATGTATTGTATTTTGTAACCTTTACTGTTTTCTTAATCCCATCAAATACCTTGGGAAATGGCTTTTCTAGTTAAAGATGTACTTACTCAACCTTTGGAAAAATAAGACTGTAAAAATTCCTGTTCTATATGCCTCACTGCAAAAAATATAGTATAAAAAATAGCTACTATCAAGCAATAAACAGATGTGCTTCAACACTGTGTGTGGTGTGAGCATATTCTCGTGATGTTGTCTCATTCCACACCTGTCGAGGGACCCTCAACCCCACTGCCTCGAGGGCTGGACCCCCCACACCTTCCTCCCTTCCCCTCCCTCTCTTTCTACTTCCATCTTTTTGCTCCCTCTCTCCCTTCCTCCATTCTTTCTTTCTCCTCCCCTCCTCCCTCCCTTCCTTGTGCTAGGGATTGAACTCAGGGTATTTTACTTCAAGCTATTTTTTTATTTTTTATTTGGAAACAAAGTCTTGTTAAATTGCTCAGAACATTGTTAAGTTGCTGAGGCTGGCTTTGAACCTGCAATCCTCCTGTTTCAGTCTTCCAAGTAATAGTATTACAGGTCTATGCCACCATGCCTGGCTCCTCTCCTCCTTATACCTCCTCTTCTCCCTTCCTCTTCCCTTCCCTTCCTTTCCTCTTCTTTCCTTTCTTTCCTCAAACATGTAAATTTATCTCTGCTTGGTGAACTTTGTACTCACTGTTCTTATACAAGTTATCATCTATGCATTTCCATTTACATTTTTGGCTTCTACTCAAGATTTAAGGCTCAGCTCAAATGTCTTTCCTCATTACTCAGAAAGGTCTTTAAAGGTATCTTATCTGAAATAGTATGTAGCAATGCCTAACATTATATTTTAGCTTGGCAAGCCTGCATGGTTGAGGAATATTTATGTTTGGATTTAGGAAGCCCTGACAAAATAACTTGATAGTTGTAAGCTTGGGGCCACCATCTCCCAAATGGTGACTACCATGACCTGTCCTTGCCAGCTGAGCATCTATGGACATGTCTAATGTCAAATGTTTGGAAGTGCTTGGAAAAGGTAAGGTTTGACATGATGTCAGTTACTCCTTAGGCAAAGAATCAGAGCGATACAGGCAGGTGTATGGCATTTACATTTCATCCAATATAAAATCAAGCAAAGAAAGAAAAATTTCCTCTTAGAAAGCTTGGGTTTGAATTTTTTCAGTTAATAAAATAATATAAGGAAACCGTTCATTTCACAGGCCATTGATCATGGATAGGAGCAAGTTAACAAATCATGTGTTTCGTCTCTTGTCTTCAGGAAGGGAAGGCATCATTTAGAAGTTACTGTGGAAATATGAGAGTCAGACCACCTGTGCTTAAATCTTGACTCATAGTCAAGGGTAAAATCTTGAGCAAATTTCTTGACTCTTTGTCTTTCAAGTCCCTCATCTGAAAAATTTATAAAATATAGTATCCACTTGAAATATAATCCTGGGAATACTTTATAAGATGATGTATGTCAAACAGTTTGAGTGGTGCCTATTCAATAAATATTAGCTATTTTTATATTCATTTTGCAAACAAGGTGACTGGATTTCAGAACATTTAAGAAACTTGTTCAAAGTTGCATATCTAATATATTGTGGGATAAGATCTGACTTTAGAAACATTGTGAATATATGTAAGAATTTTTAAAGGATTTACACAGTTAAACATATTTAATGCCTAAAATAGATATGGCTATGAAACAGTGTGTTTCTATGTCATTTTTTCCTAAAGAAAACAGTATACATAAATGTGAATGAAAAATACCAAAAGAATATACATCATAATGCAAATAGGAAGCTCTGGCATGATGGTGTCCGTATCTAATCCCAGGACTAGGGAGGCTGTAGGTTCAAGGACAGCCTCAGCAATGAAGTCAGACTCTCAGTAATCTAGCAAGACTCTGTTTCAAAAAAAAAATTTAAAAGGGTGGGTGTATAGCTTGGAGGTATAATTCCCCTGGGTTCAATCCTCAGTATCACACACACACACACACACACACACACACACACACACACACACACAATGCAAATAGTGGGCATATGACAAGAGTTTGAGAATATCAATGATTTTGTCTTCTTGGTGCTTATTATGTTTTTCCAGGTTACTGATATCCACCAGTTAAGACTTTGTAATTTAAAAAGTTATAAAGAAGATAAAACACATTAACAGCAACACTGAAATCTTTACATCTATTGAATGTGTTATTATGCTAAACCGTTATTTTATGCACACTTCTTTATATCTTCCAGACAATTCTAACGTAAGCTTTTGCAGAGCTCCCATGGAAATTTGTGCATTCTAAATCTTTGTTTTGTTGTCAGTGTTCTCACATGTCCATGAGCTATTTCTATCCTGGGTACCTTGTATGGTGGCACCTGAAACAATATGTGATGAATAAGCCAGGCATGGTGGTGCATGCCTGTAATCCCAGTACTTGAGAGGCTGAGACAGGAGGATCATGGGTTCAAGATCAGTCTCAGCAACTTAGTGAGGCCCTCATCAACTTAGGGATACCTTGTTTCAAAATAAAAATAATTTCTAAAAGGGCTGGGGGTGTAGCTCAGATGTAGACTGCCCCTGGATTCAATCCCCAGTACCAAACCAAACTAAACCAAACCAACCAACCAACCAACCAACCAACCAACCAACCAATGAACCAAACAAACAAAAAGGATGGTAAATGACATATTCATCAATATCCTGACTTTAGAAATAATATTCCTTTAGGACAAGTCCAATTTTGAAGTTATTAAAATGATTCATAAAGTCCACTTCTGTATACTAGTGAATTATCGTTACACATGTCTGTAGCCTATTTCTAATTAAAACTTTTTATGCTCCTGTTTTCTCTTTTATATTAATACATGTATAAACTACATTTAGCATTTCCATTTCTTACCCAAGTAATATTCTACTTCAAGAAGATTTTTAATAATTATTCTCTGAAAAATGTCCTAAGAAAATTACCTTCAGCATGATTTTATATTGTTAGTGGCTTTCGTGGGCATTTTTATGACTTATTAAAATTGCTTATAAGTTTCACAGATTCATCAGGAAGTTTCTTTAGCAGAGCTATAAACGAGTTTAAAAGGCAATGAAATTGATGTGAACTATTGGCTAGCCTTCTTGGTGCTGCTGTGCATACCACACCTGTCGACTTCTGATCCCTTCTGATAACGTCCACAGGCCTGGCTTGGATGTTGCAGAGGCTCAAGTAGCCTGGTGTCTTTAATCAACAGATCCCAGACTGACAGATACCTAGAGAATACTTCAAAATAGGTATATGGAACTTTTCACATGATTAAAAGGAGAGAGTGAGAACTAGTAGTATTGAACCATGCTTCTCACAAAGAAGGTATCAATGAAAAATTAAGTAAGCACAGGAGCCAATCATCTGACTGCTAGACAGTATCAGGCATCTACATTGTACAGGAATACTTTTGGAGTGGATGTCTAGAGGTCTGAGTGGACCCCTAATCCTTCACATGTTTTATTTGATAATATATACTGCTAGATAATATAATCAATGAAAAGTGAGAGCTATTAATCAGTGAAAAGTTCGAGCACAATGGAGTATATAAGATAGCACAGTTTTAGCCTTTGGAAAAGTACCTAGGATTTCTGGGTCCCAGTGATAAAAATAATGATAAAATAAAAACCAGTAATAACAACAACTAACATTTATTTATTATTATTTAGTATCTCAGGTACTATTGTAAGTGCTTGAAATGTATTATTGCCTTGTATAAAATTCCTCACACAGCTGGACATTGTGGCACATGCCTGTAATCCCAGCACTTGGGAGGTTGAGATAGGAGAATTGCTGGTTCAAGGACAGCTTCAGTAATTTGGCAAGACCATAAGCAACTTAATGGAACCATATTTCATAATAAAAAAATTTAAAACAGCTGGGGGTGTAGCTTAGAGGTAGAATGTCCCTGTGTTCAATTCCCAGTAACACACACACACACACACACACACACACACACACACACACACAAACACTTCCTCACACAGTTAGTTGTTAGAATTAAGGAAATAACTTAGGTAAAGTTCTTAGCATGGAATCTTACCAGTAATATTGTTTTCTCAAAGAAGTGGCCCATTTTGTTGGTTGTTATTGTATATAACAATAATACCAGTGACAGTAACAATTACTTCCTGCTCCAAATGAAACTCTCAGAAGCTTTTTCAGTTTTTGTCTGTAGATGAAATCTCAAGGCTTTGTAACATCACAGAATTACCCCCACAACTCAGCTCAGTGCCTGGCAGGGATTAAGAGATCAGCAAATATTTACAAAAACAACTCACATCCTAGATTGTATGGATGTGTTTGAGAGTGGATTTCTCATGGAAGAGAGCATGTGGTTTTGTTCAGATTCTTAACATGTTCCATGGTCTAGGAAACAAAAGACCACTGCTCTAGTGGGGAATTGTCACTTTGTAAGTAACACAGTCTAATGAGAATACTGAGGGAGTGGGGAGGGAAGAGCTGTGTGGGGAAACATGAGACTCAGAAAAGCCCCCTGGGTAAGTTGGCCAGGGCATCCCTCTCAGCTCCCACCTGGAAGTTCCCCTCTGCGCTCTGGGGCCATTTTCATAAGACTTTGGAGTTGCTGGCTGTGTGCACATCTAGTCTTGAATGGAGTGATTCAGTGCCAGCTAATTTCATTCTGGTTTTGGAGGAATCATGGAATGCTAGCACTGGAAAGAACCTCATACATAATCTATTTCAGGGTTTTCAAATTTATAGCAGATGTGTCACCACTCCCCTTCATGCACCCAGGGAAGATATCTCTAATTGGGGACAGCACTCCTTACTTCTGTTCCACTGAATCCTTCTTAGCATAATATTGTATGCAACCATTACCAATAGATTAAAATTAGCATGCATGAGGAAACCCCTTTTCAGTCCTATCACATGTCCAGTATCTCCCTAGTACAGCTGTGAAAATCAGAGATAACGTTTGATATGCCTATGGACGAGACCTGAGCCCTTTTAAGTGAGTGACATTACAATTTTGAGAGAGGAAGGGTTGTGACTTCAAGCAACGACCATTTAGCTTGCAAATATTATCTTGGATTCTGCTGTTATGTTCCCTCATTTTTTCATAGAATAGAAAAGGAAACCTTTTAAAGTGATCATTTAGCTCTGTTGCGCTTTTTATTTTAAGAATTAAAGTAGTTAAGAGAAGGTTCAGGCCTTCAACCACTCTCTCTTATCTTTCAGTGTCCTTGAAAAAGAGTAGTATAGGAATGTCCTATATCTAAATCTAAGAGACCTGGGGCTGTCACAACTAGCTGGGGATCAGTCAGTTAGCATTTTGGGCCTCAGTTTCCCCTGCTGTAATAGGAAGACATTAGAGCTTCATAGAAATCGAAATTGGTATCCTTACATATAGGACAGAATGAAAGAGGGAGGGAAAGAGGGAAGGAGAGAGAGAGAGGGAAGGAGGCAGGGAGGGAAGAGAGAAAGAGAGAGGAGAAAACAACTTTCTGCTTAACAGAAGAGTCTGAACATTAATTTCTCATGTACGTGTGTGTGTGTGTGTGTGTGTGTGTGTGTGTGTGTGTTTGTGTGAGAAAGAAGGACATATTTAAGGTGAAGATGATGATTAGCTAGGGGAAGACATGAAAATAAAGTGCATTTTCATCTTTTAAAGCTATTAATTAAATGACATAGCTTAGATTCAGAATCATTAAGCATTTTTGTGATTTCTCTAACAATAGGCTCTCTCTGCAATATGAGGGCATATAAGGTATGAGCCTTGTCATACACTGTTCCAATTGAATTTATGGGAAAATTGTAGAAAATTAGTTTTTAAGTAATCTAGCAGAGATCAAATTTAAATTTCTGGCACAGACTAGGATTTATTTCTTGTGAGGACAGTAAGGAGGGTAAGGAGATGAAAATTGCTAAATACATAATATACTTTTTCCGTCCTTATCACATCCTAGGTAAACTGGCTTAAATCTCCTTTGCATTGGCCCCTCATTGAAATTTGAAAGATATAGCTATAAATTAGAAAATAAGCCAGTACTAAATGAAAACATATTTATTGGATGAATAATAAAACTTAGCTAAGGAGTTATTAGAATTAGAATTTCCCCCTTTTTGAAGTACAAGTTTCCAATAAGCAAAAAGAAGCAAAACCCTCAATGAGAAAGAATACATTGATAACCTAAATCATAGGCATTGGCAGGGGCAGGGATTAAACAATCTCTCTACTTCTTTGTAATTGTAGTACTGATGACAAAGCATAGACATACAAGGAGACATAACAAATCAGCATATCAACACAATGGGAAACCACTGCAAAGCTTAGACTTCTTAAATGTTGCCACTTGAACTTACATGTAGCCACAGAGGACACTGGCAGAACTCCCTGCAAAGGAGGATTTGCAGGTAGCTTCTCAACAATACTCTTATAAAAACAAAAACAAAGTACAGACCATGGTTAATAAATAAGAGAGAAAAGGAGAAGAAACAAGCAACTTCCATGGCTGACAGGCATGCAGAGCAACTCCTCCTTGGACCTCATTAGAAAAACAGGCACTTCAGCTTTCAAAACTCAAGAGAGAGGCTGAAGGTGGAAAAGAGCTTTGCACTATGCAACTTGGGTACATTCACACAATCTCCAGGATGGGGAAGTTTAGTCAGTCCCTACTGCACATACTGTCTCCTTTTAGCTGTGGCTACAACAAATAACTCTGAAGAGTTTTAAACCCCCTAGGAAAGATAGGGTGCGTTGCTATAAATTGTTCTTTGCCGGTAATAAATCCTTAACAGTCGTATAAATAATGTGCAGAACCAAAACCCCAAACAAACCACTAGACCTCTCAAATTTTTCTTTCTTTTTAAAAGATGACCTCGGATTCATTCTCAAAGTGCAAACCTGGATGTAAAAAATAATAGACATAAGGGAATATTTAACCCCTGTCCTGTCCCCCACCCTCCACAACAGGACATCCGTGCTCTTCCACCTATACTTTAAGATAATCGTTTTTCAGCCGACCTAGCCGGGTCCCATGGCTCCTGATGGTGAGGGCCAGCAGCTCATACTTGTCCCTGAGCCCCACAGAGATGTCCAGCGTTTCTTTCAGCAGGGACCTGGTGTGGACCAGCATCCCCAGGAAGTCCTCATTGAGCCTGCTGTCCTGCCGGTTGTCCTGCTCCTGGCCCTGCTTGAACTTGCTTTCCAGCTCCACGAGGGACTTGTGCGAGTTGGAGTACGCATCCCCAATTTGATGGGACTCCCGCCGCAGGTACTTGCCATAGCTCTCCTCGCCGTCCAGGTCGTAGGAGATGCTCTTGCTGATACCCTCCAGGACGCGCCCCGCATCCTCCACCTGGCGGCCCAGCACCGTGAACTCCTCGCGAAGGGTGAGACTGAGCATGCTGCTGGCCGGGCTCCCATCCCCCTGGGAGCAGCGCCGCCGGTCACTCACCCTGAAGAGCAGCTGGCACTTCTCCGGGTCATCGTTCTCCTCATAGTCCCCGTCAGGCACGAAGTAGTGGTGCAGGGTCCCATTGGACATTTCTGGGTAGAGAGGGCCATCAAAGTAGCCCTGACACAGGTGGTAGAAGAAACCCATCCAGAGGAACTTCAGGAACACCATCGTGGATATTCAGGATGACCAGGGACCCCCCCAGGAGTAGACTTTTTTTCCCCAGGAGCAAGAAATGGAGTCCCCTTAGGGAGTCAGTGCCTCCCTGAGACAGCGTCTTCCTCAGTCCCAGCCGGCTCGCTGCACCCTGGTCCCTGCTGCCCAGCAGGCTTCATGTGGCTGTGGACAACAGCAGCTGGGTAGCTGGCCCTCAGCGCAGGATGCACCTCGCTCTGTGTTTGCTGGTGGCTGGAACTCGGTGAGGCCGGCCAGGCAGAGAACCCCTCCTCCAGGGCTCTGTTTGGTGCTGGGTTGCCCCACCACTCTCGGAGTTCCCCCTTGCTCCTGAGAGATGGAGCGTGCAGTGCAGCCAGAGAGAAAGGCTCTTGTTTTCTGACACTATTTCAACTTCGGGACTGGGTGGGAATAGGAGCTTTTCCTTTGGCTAAAGATATCCTAAGGATCTCTGGGCTCTCAAATTACAGCTGGTTTCGTCACTTGGAAGCCAGGGAACAAGTTTGGAAAGAAACCTCTCACCAGGTCTCTGTTATTAAAGGTACAGGGCCTCTTTTTAAAGTTTGGAAGGGCAGATCTTGCAAAACAGAATCCAGCTTGAAGGGGAAAATGAGAAGAGGAAAAATAGAATTTCCACACAAAAAACTAGGGTTGCTATTAATTATTTTGGAGCAGGGGAATGATTACTCTGGAGAAATGTTATTTTACATGTTCAAATAAACATCAGGTTGGCCTTATTAGAAATGCCTACTTTTATCTTTAAAAACTTTGAAGGCAAATTTGAAGTAATAGAAATGGCAGTTTTGTTTGGAAATGGTTGGTTAGTTAAAATTTATGAAAACAATATTTGAGAAGCAATAGGAATATAGAAAACCAATTAATTCATAGTTGCTAATAGGTATAAGACCCAAACTAAAAATAGGGTTTTGCCAGTTAAGTAAAAGATCAAATGAGATTATTGTTTAATTTTGTGAAAAAATTTCTATACTAACCTTCTACCTTGAATCTTTAACTAAGACTTTATAGTTATTGCTTCTCTTGAGATTCTTAAAAGCTCTTTGCAGAATGTAGGGCTGGCACAGTTATCCTCATTTTTCAGATGGAAAAATGCAAGGGTAGAATGTTAAACAAATTGTTTATAGTCACACAGACTGTAACTGATCCATCAAAGTACAGGGCCTTTTAATTGTACTTGGGAAAAAAAAAACACCTTATTTTTTCACCAAGACACTTTAGTTGCTTATATATCAATTGATTGGCAAATGGCCACCCTCCAGCCCATTTGTTAGCTCAAAAAGCATTTACTTTCTCCAGCATTTTCTATGTGCTGGAGTTTTATTTTAGGTGCTGAGACTATAATAGCAGTGAACAGAAAGGGAGACCAATCCTTGTTCTCCTAGAACTTTCATCCTGGGAAATGGAGAGAGACACAAATTAATATTAACAAATAAGAAATATCATGTGTAGGACAGCAAATATGGTTGCAGAGAAAAGAAAACAGGACATAGGTAGGGCATAGGAGCAGCACTTTTCTTTCCATAGTTACTTGTTCTTTCTGATTTGAAATATAATTGAACCACTCATGCTGATTTGCCAGTTCCATCCCTGGCGTCAAAAGGGATTGGTTTCATTCAGAGACCCAGTGCCACCTAGTACTGGGATAGTCACACTTGTTGTCAATGCTTCATTGACATAAGAATGTAAACCTAGATAGACAGGGAAACTCTGGTTAAGTAACTGGATGTTTTGGTGATTTGGTATCACATGACTGCACATTTTGATTCTTATTCAGATACTTAGCATCATGAAAACACAAACCAAAGGACTTTTCTTAGTGCTTATGCCAACTAGA
Source organism: Graphiurus murinus (assembly GCA_004027655.1). Taxonomy (NCBI): domain Eukaryota; kingdom Metazoa; phylum Chordata; class Mammalia; order Rodentia; family Gliridae; genus Graphiurus; species Graphiurus murinus. Next base: position 16,489 of record PVLC010031528.1, read on the forward strand.
AGACCAAGGCTAATTTTCACTCTGTTCCAGCAGAAAACTACAACCTCCTCTAATTTGGATGGTTGGACTTACAAGTTGCATTGCTTAATTCCTTTTTCCCTGGGACATTCACAAATGACAACAGATGGATTCAAATTGGCTCCTTGGCTGAGGAAGAGAAGAAAATTTACTCTGATTCATTATGCTTCTTGCACAATTCCTCCCTGACTTACTAACCAATTCAATTAAGTAAACTTAGATTAAACACTTACTACTTGCTCCCTACTTACAGGGTACAATGTTAAGTTAGCTACAGATATAAAGATATGCAAAACAGGTATGGTGGCACATGCTCACAATCCCTGTACTTGGGAGGCTGAGACAGGAAGATCACAGGTTCCAGGTCAGTGTATGGTAACTTAGCATGTCCCTGTTTCAAAATAAAATAAAAAAAAAAATAGGGCTGGGAGAATGCTCCTAGATCCAATCCCCACAACTGCACACACATGTGCGCGAACACACACACACACACACACACACACACACATGGTGTGCAATAAAAAATTTTAGCCTACTAAGTGTTTGCTATCTGGGTAGAGAGTCGAACACATCAACACATAAAGTCATGAGAAGAAAAGAACTAAGAGTATTTACTTTCTTCCTGCAATTAACTCATTTAAAGATATAAATACCATGTCATATATCAGAAAGAAAATTTTTTTTGTGCAAGTAAATGAAAATAAATTTTAGTCTGATTAAAGGCCAAGGGAAATTCATGGACTCATATAAAGGCTACAATTATGTTTTCACACAAGGAGGCCTGGTCCAGAACTGAGTTTTTCTCTCACAATTTCTTGGTTCTACTTCCTCAACTTATATTTAATCTTGAGAATTCTCTTTCACTTGTGGTTCCAAGATGATTACCTGTGTCTTCTGGGGCTACATGTTCCTTCGTTCATGTTGAGTAGGAATGATAGGTTGGATTTCCTCATAATTCAAATTCAAACCCCTCAAATAGCCTCAGTGCTCGCAATTGGCCTGATTACCATCATGAATCCATCCACAAACCAGGCTTAATGTCCTCAGAGTTATGGATAACCTGCTTGGCTTCAGAAAATAGGGTCCCAGTTCTGCATACAAACCATATGGCTGAGCATTATAGGGTTCTATTTAGTGAAAGAAGAGTATGAGAGTGGAATCTAGGGAAGTAACTATGAATATTTTCCTTACCCCATGCCTTTTCCTCATTAACCACATCTGGAAGATACTGCTGCGCTTTCGTGGTAGTATGCTGTTCAGTGTTTGGCAGCTGGCTATATGGGGGAGCGCTTATCTGTAGCACTTGCTGATTTTCATAGTGTAAATACTCTCACTGTGGCCAACATCACTGAATGCAAGGTTGGGAAATAAGTGCAGCCACGCATCATTGCAGAGCATTTCCCTACACAGATATGATGTCAGATGCAGATAACCCCAAGAGAACAGCAAATAGTAAAAATCTAGTAATTAGGACTACTGTGTTTTGCATAAATATTTTCATGTAGTCTATCTAGCTACAAGTTTAAATAGTTCAATTTTTAATAATGACTATGCTTAACAACTGGCTCACAAAATTCCTGAAAGCTGAAAAGTCTCAAGAGTCAGTACAAGTCAGGCATGGTGGCACATTCCTGTAATCCCAGTATTTGGGAGGCTGAGACAGGAGGATTGCCAGTTCAAGGACAGCCTCAGCAACCTAACAAGACCTTCTTTCAAAACCATATAATAAATAGGGCTGGGATGTAGCTTGGAAATAGAATGCCCCTGGGTCAATCCCCAGTACCAAAACAAAACAAAAAACAAAAAGTCAGTGAAAGCCATCTCTACCACACCATAGCCTTTTGATTAAATACCTCATTTTGCTCACTTTGAAAGTATTTTTTATTAGTAAGTACTTTACACATGACCAATTTTGCCTTGGACTAGCACACCAGGCTCAGAACTAAGGTAGATTTTGCCTAGAATAAATAGGACAAGAGGAATGTCATACAGAGGATTTTGAAGAGTGAAATCAGAATGTATGATCTGCTGATGGAGCAACAGTTGATTCTAGGACTGAAAACTAGAGACAAAGGGGGGAAATGGGAACTGGGTAAATGTTAAAAGGAAGGAGGACAGAGGACCTCAGGAGCCCTTGCTGGAGCCATGTGAGTAAGTAAATGAGCACCATTGCCTAATCCTAGCTGTTTGTGTATGTATAATCTCTGCTGCATAGTGCC
>PVLC010031529.1:0-18960 GCA_004027655.1 Graphiurus murinus
AATGTGGCCATAGATTATGGATACAAGGACTACCTCAGCAGTCTCTGTGTTGCCAAGGGGTATGGTAGATCAACTCTGCCCTTTTTTTCATAGTTGGAGCTCTAGAAATGAGTTTACCACTAGATACTGATATAATATGGGCAAAAACAAATTGCTTCTGAGTATTGCAACATTATGACCCCTGCTGGAGTATCCCTGGAGATGAAGGTGAATCTCACAGGAGACCAAAAATATATTTGAGAGATGCTTGCATTTAGGGACCTTATAGATAATAAGCTTAATAAGAATTGATAATAAATGGAAAGGAGAAACAACCTCTCCACTGTGTATATATGATGTTCATGTAAGGAAAGATAAATTAAGACTACAAGAAAGGACAGGCTCCTTAGTTGGGCCTATCCTTACAGGCCTGCTACAACACCAGAGAAGCAAGCCAGAGAAACCACTGCAACCTCCTGCCATTCAGAGGGGGACTACGTGTGGGTGCGGCTGACACATGGAAGAAGCCAAGCTCAGAAACAGATCTGCCTTCATTCCAGCTCTGCCTGAGGCATACAAGTACACATTTGTTTAAACAGTCAATGCGTCTTCCATGTTGGCAAATACTGTTTGATTAAACTTTGGCCTTTATTCATACATAAGTACATACTGAATGTCTCTTGTAGACTAGTATTCATAATATCTATCAGCTTCAGTTTCTTCTTGCTTGAAATATGCAGAAAAAATTAAGAAAAATTATATGATATTTGCCTTCACCTCAGCCCAAGTTTTGTGAGCAAGAAGGTTAGTTATGGTGGAAGGATGAGGAAAATGTTTTCATTCCATATGAAATTAAAGTGTTCCCTGTATTAAACTGAAAGTATCTCCCAAGTGATAACAAGTTCTAAATTACTGTTAATGAAGCTTGATACTCATAGATAAAAGCAATTTCCAAAGCAATGTTAAAAGTAGTTACTGAAAAAGTTAGTATTTTGTGTTTGTATTTTAATAAATCAAGATCCTTAAATTGAATTGATATTTTGGTGGAATCTTTTTAATTATCATAGATTTGTACTTGAAGTTGTCCCCCATAATCTTGGAGTTTTGAAAAAATGACCTGGTTCCTTTTTTAAAAAAATCAGTTTGGAAAAAGGAGTTATATTCAGTCACCCAGAAAGTGACCTAATTAGGGTCAGCTGAGGCACAACATTTTCTCACAAGTTATGAAAAAGTTATTTAGGTGTAACCAAGGGCCAAATTAAGATGTTTCTTCAGAGTAGCCACTGCTCCTTCAATATAGAAACAAATTTTCCAGGACAAAAATCAATCTGTCTATATGAGTATAGCAGAGGTAATTATTCCTCCTAAAATACCAAACTAGAACTGGTTAAGTATTGAACTGACCTGTTTAACTATGCAAAGCACATTATAGTTACATGGGTCCAAAAAATATGAAGGCCTGGGACAACCTGTAGGAGCATGAATGTTACAACTAGGTAAAATTGAAGCTTAGGATCTCTTTAGAATTATTATGAAACTTGAGCTTGTATACAAGGCATAGCATATCTTTTCTTAAAATAATTTGGTTTCTTTAAAATCTCACTACGTAGAACATTAGAAATAGTGAAAGAGCAACTCTCTGATAATAGCTGCTATTGGAGGCAGAAACAAGATGAAAGCAAGGTGGCTTTGACTTGATGGAGGGGTGGATTTGAAAAAAGTTTTGGGCCACTGAATTTTGAAAGCCCAAAGCACTAGACATGATGAAAATAACACAAGCATGAACTAATGGGCTTCTGAAGTTCTAGGTGACTGCAAAATTGTTTCTAAGAGGCCTTCTGATTTGGGAAACTTTTTATAGCAAGCTTCAAATAAATAAGATGACAATTAAAGTTATGTCATAGTGTGGGAAAGTGGGGTTTATTTCCATTTTTCTGCATATGGATAACCAGTTTTTCCAACATTTATTGAAAAGGCTATCTTTTCCAGTGTATGTTTTTGGCCCCTTTGTAAAATATCATTTGGCTGTAAGAATCAATTCAAGATGGATCAAAGATCTGGAAATTAGACTAGAGACCTTGCAGCTACTTGAAGAGAGCATAGGACCAACATTCCAACACGTAGGCCTGGGTAAAAACTTCCTCAACAAGACCCCAAAGGCACAAGAAATTAAAATGAGGATGAATATGTGGGATTGCATTAAACTGAAGAGCTTCTGTACAGCAACAGAAACTATCAAGAACCTCAATAGAGAGCCAACAAAATGGGAGAAGATTTTTGCCAGCTATTCCTCTGATAGAGGACTAATATCTAGCATATACAGAGAACTCAAGAAACTCACCACCAAAAAAAAAAATAATAGTAATAATAACCCAATCAAAAAATGAACAAGTGAACTAAATAGACACTTCATAAAAGGAATACAAATGGTAAATAAATGTGTGAAAAATGTTCAAAATCATTAGCAATCAGAGATGCAAATCAAAACTGTCCTGAGATTTCACCTAATCCCAATTAGAATGGAAATCTATAAAAACACAAACAACAACAAATTCTGGTAAGGATGTGGAAAAGTATGAACACCAGTACATTGTTGGTTGGATTGCAAACTAGTGCAATTACTTTGGAAAATGTGGAGGATCCTCAAAAGAATGGGAATGAACCTACCATATTACCCAGCAACACCACTCCTGGGCATCTACCCAAAAGAAAGGAAACCAAATTACCAGAGTAATGCATGCTTATCTATGTTTATAATTGCATAATTCACAATTGCCAAACTATGGAACTAGCCAACATGTCCATCAACAGATGAATGGATTACAAAACTATGGGATATGTACACAGTGAAATTTTACTCAGCCATAAAGAAGAACAAAATCATGTTATTTGCAGGGAAATGGATGGGACTGGAGAATATTATGCTAAGTGAGATTAGTCAGTCACAAAAATGAAGGGTCAGATGTTCTCCCTAATATACAGAAGCTAGGGAGAAAACTGAACATAGGAGGAACTCCAAAGGAAGGAGAAACCTTAGATGAGTGAAGATGACCTACTTCAGGAACGTGGGAGGGGGGAAGAGGGAAACACCTCAATGGACAAACTTATCCAAGTCAATCACTATGCTGAGAAGGGGGAAGGAAGGGAGGGTGAGAGAATAGCATGGGAACTGGGGTGGGGGCTAAATGAGTGCTGTGTGCATGCATGCCTCAACCACCCTGAACTTCATCAAGATGTGTGATTATAAAGCACCAATAATAATAATAATAAAGTTATGTCATAGTTTGAAGGGAAAGGACTTTGTTTTCCATTTACCTGAAATGCAGGAAAATATAGTCTAGTAAATGAATATTTACTGAGGCTAAATAGCCACAAACTTCCAGAATAGAACTATAAAATTTTCTTTGTCCTTGAGCATATTCTTTGTAATCAAGAGAGTGTGAGTTTTTAGTAGGTAAGTTATATGTGTAGGTAGGGGGCTGGGGAACTGAAAAATGTATAATTCCCCAAACTTCTTTATTATAGCATTGATACTTGTTAAATTTGTTTACAGAATTACATACCATCAAAATGAGGTTGAAGGTCACAGCAGAAGACAGTTTTCTGCTTGTAGTGAATTAAATCAAATGGGTTAAATGGAAACAAAATATAATTTAAACAAAATGTAAGTTAAGCTCCATATCATATATAGCATTTTTTCTGAATGAAAGTTCTTTTAACTTAAAACTGAATGTGCAATCTGCACTATAATAATTAGAGTCATTTAGATGTTTTAATCAGAATCATTCTGCTGTGTAACTGTCTTCCTAGGAATTTTTAGTTAAGACTAATTTTTTAATCCTAAAAATACATTTTTATGAAGATATTTGTAGATATTTTAATTAAGGAATGAAACACCTCCATCAAGTGAGGAAAAACAATATAGTAAACAATAAGCTCATCCTATTCCTGAGGAAATCACTGTTTTAAGTTTTCTTATGCTGTTTTTTAGAACACTGATACCTAAATTTATAAATTTATTAATCTTATAGAAGCAATTTTACCATAAAAAATAACAAAGTAATGATAGGACCACAGTTTTATTTATCTCACAAACATTGAAAAAGAGATGTCATAGTATATGGGATGTTAGTGTGCTGTAGTTGAAAAATCATGAAAAATATTGCCACTAATAAGTTAATCAACTGTTCTAAAGGTTTTCTCATGTTTGGAATATTTACAAGCCTCTGATGAAAGCTCTGCCTCCTTCAGAGTTAAATTCAACTGCTTTCCCTACTAAATTGAAGTAGGGAAATTGAAGTAGGGAAATTGAACTGAGTCTCTGGTCTATATGCAGTGATTTACGAATACTTATTAGTGGGCTGGCACCTAGTCTGTGAACTCAAAGAACTTAGATTTATTAGAGAGATAGGGTTCATATGCAGAAAGGTAGACAGAAATTATGGGATTATAGCATTTTACAAAATCATAATGCAACAGGGTGAGAAATGACCTCATGGTGAGTACAGTGTTCAAAGAAACATCACAGAAAGGTAGGCCTTAGGCTAGAGAATGAATGATGTCCAGAAGCAAAAGCAAAAGGGAAAGGAATTATAAGTAGGAGTCCAAATGGGGCAAGATTGAGTGAAAAACATGTCAAGAATCAATGATTTGACTCGTTTTGCCAAAGGATAGTTATCTTAGTCTGCCAGGACTGACATGACAGAATACCATGAACTAGATGGTTTGAACTACAAATATGTATTTTATCACAGTTCTGGAGGCTAGAAGTCCAAGATCAAAGTGCCAGCAGCGTTGATTTCTGGCACAGCCTCTTGCTTTGGCATGGACTTCTCTCTGAATCCTCACATGGCTTTTACTGCAAATTTCTGATGTTTCTTCCTCTTATATGCATACCAGTGCATTAGGGCTTCACCCTGATGACCTCATTAATATTAATTACTTAAAGACCCTACCTCCAAATTTGATCAAAGTTTGGATAAGGCTCCAACCCATGAATTTTGAAGGAACAAAAATAAGTCTGTTACAATTATAAAATATAACAATTGAAAGGTGTGTTATGACAAGAATGTCAAGGAAATTGCTGGGACTATATTTTCTATCTACTTATTTCTGACTAAACATTTATAACCAATGATATTCATGTATATGATTCTTGATATTGGAAAATTCATGGAAGATTAGCTGGCTCTCCTGTTTTTATCTCTCTACATTTTAGTTAAAACTATATATAAGTAAGAGTGTAATCTTTCAAAAATCTTGATTCTGTTTAGATTGACTTCAAAGTAACTCATTTTTGACAGACACAAAAGTATTGAAGCATTAATATTTATAGTTCTCTCTTCTCTGGTTTTGTAGGGAAGACTTATACAAAGAAAAAGTTTCTGCAGTTTTACTCCTGAGTCTTGATTGTACTAAGATTTTGGAGGCAAGAATAATTAGAAGAAAAAAGTGATATTTATTATCCGATGAGCTAGCTGCTCACCACAATCTAAGTGGACATGGACTGGTCCCTAAACTGTATTTACTGCTCTATGCATGCATCCACATGCCTGACTGCTAACCCATGGGATTCAGGCAAAAGTAATTAATGCCACTCTAAGCCTGGCCATAGAATTGGCACGCCTACTTATCTAAAGTGCAAAAGAGGCAAAACTAATCTATGGTGGCCTTTGGGGCAGAGGGAATGGGTAGTGACTTGGAAGGAGATACAAGGTAGCCTCTCCATTGGGAGTATTTTATTCCCGACCTGAGTAGTGGTTACTCAAAAAGCCATACACATATTGATGAATAAATTTACCTGCTTTATTTTATACTTCAGTTGAAAAAATTAATTTCTTTTTATTCTCTCCACCATCTTTCTCCCTTTTGGAGGACTGTGATGATTGGAAAGCACATGTTGTAGAATGGCAGATTCTTCAGCAACCTTGCTAAGAGCTGTCTTTCCCATTAGTTTACCCTCACACTAAAGTGGATTAGAACCATTTGACACTCTTGTGTCTCACTGTTGGAGGCACTAGACAACTAAATAACCCTATAAAATTTCCTATCATTTACTCTCCAAGTTCTACTACCAATAATATTCCCCTCTTTCTACATAAATTACCCACATTTCACATTTGGAATAGGTAAATTTATGTTTTAGGTAAATTCATGATTCCTTAGAACTGACCCCCCTCCTTCATCTCCAAGCCAGGATTTGCATTAGTTTAAGCTAATCAGCATATCCATACACCATTTATTGTGAAGAGGTTGACATAAACCCAATTCAATGAGATAAAATGGCATTCACTTACTGGGTTTTCCATGAACATAGTTTTTTTGAGTCCCAGAGGAATCATAAGAAGATTATTTTTCCCTTTACATTAATCTCCAATGAAGGCCACCTTCACTCAGAAATGGATTTAATGATCTAATCTGAGCTCTGCTTGAAGCACAAGAGAAATCTTTTTTCAGAGTCAAGAAATCTTCTTGATGAATATTAGAGTATTTCCTATATGTTAATATTTGTAACATTCTTTGACCTTAGTTGCTTCTACAAAATAGGGATATCCAAAAAGCTAAGGACTGAGTCAGAGGATAATTTGTGATTCTTCTAAACCAGAGGTCAATCTTTTTTTTTTTTACTGGCTTTATGTAGCATTAATTTGTTTGTTTGATCATTTTGATACGTACTTATTTCAATAAGACTATACTCTATGTTTTCATTTCAGCCTCTTAAAATTCAAGCATTTGACCTTCCATTTTATCCCTCCCTTTTCCTTTCCTATAGAAAATACATGCTAATAATGTTGTATTATTAACTTTTGTCACATTAAGGTTTTTCAAGTGAGATATTTATGCTATTGTAAGACATTTTATAAAACTGTAATTTAAAATGAATAGTTTACTTTTCAAATATTTTCTTCACTCTTTTGTATATCAGCTCAATTGAAATATATGCTTGACTACAATGTTGCACAATTATAATCTCAGTACTTGGGAGGCTAAGACAGGATGAATGCAGCTTTGAGGTCAGCATACAATAACTTAACAAGACCCTATTTCAAATAAAAAGGGCTGAGGATGTAGCTCAGAGCCTCTGGGTTCAAACCTCAGTACAGAGGCAGGGCAGAGGACCTGGGATCAGGAAGGGTTAAAAGAGGCCATCTGTATAAGAAACAGGGAAGGTTAATAAGATAGAAGAGTAGCAATGACCAGGTAAGGACTATGGAAATCAAAACAAAACTTCAGTTCCTTCTTTGGGCTGCATTCTGAAGATAGCCTATGTAAACAAGAATGGGGAGAGGTGAGCAGAAAAGTGGAGCCAGGAAATTAGAGTCCACAAGATAATGATTCAAATTAAGGATTGAAACTCAGCAAAGGACATTGAGCCCCCAAGAACCAATTCTGACCAGTCACCAATGAGCACATGGGGGTGGGTGCTACAAGAAGGTATAAAAGCACACCTCCTAAGAACTTGAAGGGCTACTCTCTTTCAGGGACCTCTCCATCCTGTGTATGGGGAACTGTTTTTTGTCTTCTCTTTCCTTGACTTAAAATAACTTTCATATTTATATAACTTTCACTGGTCCTTGGACTTCATTCATTGAAATCCACTGGATAATCCCATAAGAGGAGATGACCCATATCATTTTGGCACCCCAGATGGAATCATGTAGAAATGGAACCAGAGAAATACACATGCACACATGCACACACTATTATTAAAGGACTGGTAGGAAATTCTTGGAAGCTAAGTATCCATTTTATATAATCATAACTCTAGAGTAAGAACTTTAGGCTCATCCTCTTTGAATCAAGTATAGAATTTAGAACAAATTTACCTGATGTCTCCTCATTTACCCAGATTGAATGTCACAAAGCTTGCCTTCTCCACCTGAGAAGAAAGTGATTTTAGACAATGAAATTTTAATTTTACTCTTTAGACTCAAGTTCTCTGAATGAATGAAGACAACTGTGCAGTCAAGAGAGATGGATTTGGGTCTGGGCTTTGTCACTAATCTCTACCATCATCTCTTATCTAGATCTGTTTTTCTGTTGTAGAAGCCAAAGGATCTATAGGAACCTTGCCAGGACAACACTTTACTATAAAGACTAGGGTATTTGGATTAAAATTTACCTTCCTAATGAAAATGGACATGCCCTCTGAGTCTAGACTGCAGATTACTCAGACTCAATGAGTAAACATGGGGTTTCCTGATTTCGCTGTACTACCTGTTGTAGCATTTGATAAGAAGCCATAAATTTCTTAGGATTACAGGTAACTACTGGTAAATAGGAAAGCTGAAATTAGTCAGAAGACCTAAGTTCATGTCATAATTTTGTTACTTACAAGGTGAATTTGGGAATTATATGCTACTTTGGCCTAACACTTTTTTATCTGTGAAAAAGCCAAAACCCAGAATCCAACCAAAACAATTCCTCACAGGAATATTGTAGTTTAGAATATAACAGTTGAAATAATGCTATAAGTGTATACATAATTACCAATTGCAATCTCAAAGACATGTAGGGAGCGGGGAAGGGAAGGCAGGACCCAGTGGGAAGGGCACCGAGAGTTGTGTGCATGTATTTTTCTGTCATTCTATACCCAGATATAATGTAAAATTATAATGCCCCAAATTTAAAAATCATGTAATATCAAAAAGAAATACCACAGTACTTTATAACTCTAGTAGTGGACTTAAATCTTTGATGGAGTGTTTAGTCTTTAATATATAAAAACAGAAGACCTTGTGAGATAATGCACCAATAAAAGCACATTTAAAAAAAGAAAAATAAAGACCTGAGAGAGCCTGTGTTTTCACACTCCAAAGACAGATACTCTGTTCATGATACTTGTCTGTTGTCCCTTCTTGGAATATCATCGAAGTCAAGTGGCCAGTACTTCCTTTTTTTAATACCAGGATTAGCCTTTTATCTCAGAGATATTTAAATTATGAAAAGTTCTGTATATGTATTAAAATAAAATTCTAATCTTTTCAATGCAACTTTCATAATAATTGTTCAAAATCCCTTTAAAATCTGGTTAGCTTGTGAGTCTAATTTCCTTCCCTAATGGAATTTTAACTCCTTTTGGCAGCCTGTGCTTTTCTTGGACCTTAAGCAGAGAATAAAAACCATTATTTTCCAATGATATTTTTGAACTACATAAATATATAAGTACTGCTGCTTCTGTGCACAAAAGAAAGCATTCTGGTAATTTATTGGAATTTCTCTTTTTATGCTAATTTGAGTACAGACTTATTAGAATGAAATTATCAGCCCCCAGACACCTACTGGAAGCTACCACAGGCTGCTGCTGTAAATGAGATGTTGTATTCCAATGAGTAAATACATTTCAAAATGAAGGGAAAATCTATTTCAGGGATTTCTTCTCTCAAATGCTTTGCAGTTGATAACTAAATTTGCTAATGCTTTAATATGAAAAGCGCCATCTGTAATTATACACAAAAAAACTTGTTTGCCTTTTTAAGCCTAATTCTATAATAAACAAACATTAAAAGTTTAATTAGAATAATTTAGCTTTATTTTGATGGAGCAAGTTCTAGGTACAAAAAAAAATGCCTAATAGGTATATGTTGTGAGAATTGTTAAGTTATAATTGTTATACTAACTGGTATATATTATATCGGTTGATGTTTGAAATATTTGGGACCATTTTACAAAGCAAGATGTTTACCCAGTTACCAGCAACAGCTTGAGAAACTTAATTGAAAGCAGCTGATGCAGTGATAATGTCATGCCTCAGTTTAAATGTCAATGAGAGTTATTTATTTTATAATTTTTAGAGAGAATTTTGACATCAAGGAAGGAAATTGACTCAAAAGTAACAGTATGTCTCTAAAGACTATCAGGTGCTACGCTAGTAACTCTGATAAGCAAGCAAGCTGGAGACCAGGTTAATATGACACATTGTGCCTTTAATATAATGGCAAAATTATGGCATTATTGAGAAATCAGAACATTAATTTTTTAAGCACCCAAGCCAAAATAATAAAGCAGATTTATTTTGCAAACTAGTTCAATTTTACATCAAATATTTGAGTAGCTATTACATGCCAGTGTGGATATAAATATAAAGAAAAACCTTGGGCTTCAAGAATATTTTGTGAAGAAACAGGAAGAGTTGTAGCATCCTTTTTAAAAATACTGGAGGAATAGGGGTGTGGCTTAGTGGCAGAGTACTACCTAGCATGCAAGAGGCCCAGGATCCCCCCCCCCCCACACCGCCTCCAGTACCACAGTAGACTAAAATAAAATAAAACCATTGGGTACTTAAGTCATTCCTTCTAAGGTCTTAGAAAAAATTATGTTTAACAGTCCAGAGATGACCCCCAAATGTGATACATCTGCTAGTCCTTGAATCAGAGCTGATCCCTGTATTATCAGTAGAACATGGCAGAGGTTATGCCGATGATATCTGACGCTAAGTTATAGGAAACCATGCCGCTTTAGACATCATTTCTTGGAAGGCTCACATTGACACAGTCAACAGCCAAATTTTATGTGCAACTACCCCCAAGTGGTCAGCGTATGAGGGAGTCTAAGCTAGCCATGGCAGGAGGACACATGAAGAGACAGCCATGATAGACATCATCAATCTGCCAGCTCGACTCCCAGCCACAGGCCTGCAGAAGCCATTTTGGACATCCTAATGCCAGTAGACACTAAGTGTAAGTGGACTCACTAAGATATATGGTTCTAGTTGCTTTTTTTTTTCTCAGAAATTTACTCAGTCATAAAGAACAAAATTATGTCATTTATAGGAAAATAGATGGAACTATACGTTTTCTCCCATACGTGGAAGCCTGAGAGAAAATAAGAAAGGGGACTTCAGATAAATGGAGAGACCAGTAGATTAGTGGAAGGGAGATTGGGGGAGGGAGGTGAAGGGGTTGAGGAGGCTTGATGAAGGAAGTAGTGCAAATAGTGCTACGTCCACACATGAAGACCTCGCTACCAGAGGGAATCGCACCATATTGAATCACATTGAGCCTCACTGTGATGTACAACTATAAGGCACCAACAGAAGGAATATATTAAAAAGAAAAATCTTCTTCCTTACTCTGAGGCCACAAATAGTCTCCCTGTATTTTCTTATGTGGTTTTTATTATTTTATTTAAGATGTGATATGACTTGAGTGATGTTCCAATTAGATTCCTTTCCTATAGTGGCTATTCATTCCTATCCCCAGAGCTTTTTCATGCCAACTGAGTCACATTTAATGTCTTTATATATGTTCTGACCTTTTGTGTAATGTCTTCATATATGAACTGGTTTTTTGTGTGTGTATATTTGTTTAATTTTCCTGTTTGTAACCCCTATGTCAGTAATATGTCTTGCTGAGTGTGGTAGCATACAACAGTATTTGGGAGGCTGAGACAGGAGGACAAGTATGAGACCAGCCTCAGCAACTTAGAATCTCAGCAACCTAGTAAGACCCTGTTTCAAAACAAACAAAAGGCTTAGGGATACAGCATGGTAATAGAGTGCCTTTGGGTTCAATCACCAGTAACACACACACACACACACACACACACACACACACACACACTCTCTCTCTCTCTCTCTCTCTAATAACAATAACAACAACAACAATAATAAATAATTTGTTATTGCTATAAATTTATTAAATTGATATTTGATAATTTGCCTTCATTTTTAAATTGTCTAGCTATTCATGCCTTTTGTTTTCCACATTTTAAAGTCAGCTTGCCATGTTGCTTAAATACTTCTATTGAAATGTTAAAGGTAGACTGAATGTATAGATTTGGTTGAATAAAATTGACATTCTGCAATATTGATTTTTCTTTTGTTTGTGATCATGATTAATTTTTCCATTTACTTAAATGTTGATGTTAATGTTTTAAAATATTTTCCATAAATTTATAAGTATTTATTCTATTATTGCTACATTATAGCTTTTAATGCTATCTTAAATGATATCTTTTATAAAATTTAACTTTCTACTACTGTGTTGTGAATTTTTAAATTATGTTAAGCAAATGTGCTAAACTCTTATTAAAAACTGTTTTCTGGTAAAATCTAGTAAATTTGTATCAATGGTACATGCATATACATACATATAGAAATATATAATTAAAATTTCCCATCCTAAAATATAATACATGTATGAGACCTGCTTTTCTCCTTGAAATTCCCATTTTAATATTTAACTTACTTTTTCATTAATGTATCTACTTGAAATTTCCTTTTTGTTGTGTACATGGATCTAGCATAGTTAATTCATCAATTCCAAGGTTGTTAGACTTTTATATTGTTTTCAGTTTTAAGAACAGAGCTGTCAGGCCTCCCAGTGACTATATGCTAGAATTATTTGAGTATACTCCAGAGTAGAATCGCTGGGTTGTAGAGTAACACATTTGCAAAATGGTTTAATTGTGCATTTCCAGAATGAAACTATTTTTAGTTAAGTTTATGTAGTTTTGATGTTTCCTATATTTGATAAAATATTTTCTTTCTTTCAAATTTTTATAGTAATTCTATTTGTTTTGTGATTTAAATGTCTCACACCTCACTAAAATATGTGGTAGTAATGGGCATCTGTATTTTTTCCACAATTAATATCAGAGCAATTATAATGTTTCAGTACTGAGGGTATTTGCTATGCATGTTTTTGTTAACAACTGTATCACATTATATATTCCTATTTGTTAAAGACATTGAAGGATTTTTTTTTTATCGTTTTTCAGAGACAAAGACAGGTTTTATTTAGAAAGAGTGGGGATACATGTTCAAGGGAGAATGCAGGCCACCTTGACAGTGTGAAAGTCCCTTGGAATCTTTGTAATCCTTTTCTTATAAGTGGACCCAGAGAGGGGCTGGCTAGGGACACATGAAGGATTGGGGTAACATGAGATGGTTAATCTCCTTTCTTTGAATTTACAGGTTCTTGCCATTTCATTGGTGGTACTAAGTTTAACAAAAGGTGAAAATTCCTTGGATTTTTTTTTTTTTTTAGAATCTCAGATGCTTGGGGGTGAAGTTGCAGGACTTGACAAACATGAGACTTCCTCAGGAATTTGAGGACTGGGAAAAGGACAGGCCAGATGGGCTATTATTAAATGTGTATAGGTCAAGCCTATTGAAGAACTTTGCCTAAGAAAAGGATACGCCAGATCTGCTATTATAATTAAAAGTGTGCCCCATTAAGGGCTTTTGTCTGAGAAAGAACAGACTATATAATGTGAAGCTAAGTATTATGAAGTTTCTAGATTTTTTCTATCCTTTCTAGTCCCCCCACCTCCCTGTGTGACTTCAGTCCCATAATTTTAAGGGTTGATGAAGGTAAAATTCCATCTTCTATAGCTTCTTCCAAGCTGACAAGGGACATTGGCCCTGCCTGGATTGAGCACAATAATATGCCAGAAGTATTAATAAAGGTTCCTGTTGGATTTGTGGATTGTTACCACCTCCAGTCCATCTGGATTACCTTGGTGGGTGTCCCCCTTGTGAGGAAGTGATTGGTTAAAACTCCAAAAACTCATTAAAGAACAACAGAATTAAGATACCATTTTAAAGCATTCTATCAGATCTAATGTTTTCCAGTGGCCCATAAATGAGATTTTATATAAAAGGGGCCCTGGAAAAACTTTCTCTCTAAATGAGATTAATGTTCACATGTGGCATTTTGTTAAATCTAATTTATGCCAAATTGCAAAGGCATCAAAAATAAAAAGGAATAATAAAAAATATTTAAAGGAATACTCTCAAATATGGGATGAACGTGTCTGAATAACTCCCTCTATGGGATAGCTCAGCCAAAAGGCAGCTCTCTGCTGGGTACAGAAAAATCATTTTCTCAGTGATTTAAATAATTCCAATCACAAACTGGGATATATTAGTATAGTTAACTGCAACTATGATTATATTAAAGGACACTGATTGGTTTGCCCCTAATTGGAGGTTAAAGACAGAAATAAGATGGCCAGCGCCAAAAAGCACCAAATGGCCATGTGGCACCAACCTCTGGCTATGGCTACCTCCAGGCTGGATAGGATAGTATACATTGGGATGTTAGAAATAACTTTTCATAGCATCAAGAAAAGACGTGTTCAAAATTGCTTGGCAAGGCGATTTTACTCTTTTGCAAAAATGGGTGCTTCCAAGTATGTGAGAAGAGCACACCTGAGGAAGAACCCAGAGGGTCTTATATCCCTAATGCAAAGCTCCTCCTGTGCTGAACTCCTATTGGTGGGACTTATAGCTTCACATTCTTCCTGGTCAGCTACAGGGGAAGTTTGGTAAGGGTTAACACCTACAATGTTTTAAGAGATGCTAATTTTGTGAAAGAATCTAAATCCCTACCAGATTACAAAATGGCAGATTATAAAATGGCGGTTTAAATCAAGCTACGTTTTTGGGAGAAAAGGTACAATTATATTCTCACAGGGATAACCCTGGGTACAGGAATACTGGACTAAAACTATAGAACATCCAGCTAATTTGCCAAACCTACATTGGTGGACAAGATCTGTTTTTCAGTGACATGATCATCTAGTTTCTATCTTTGTTCCCCAAATTGGGCTTGAAGATATAATATGGCATATAGAGTCCTTTAGTAAATATATGTAAAGACTCTCTAAATGATACAATTGAGAGTATATCACTAATAAATGATGAAAATGATGAGAAAGGCCAACTTACAAAATCAAATGATTCTCAACATATTAACTGCAGCACAAGGTGGAACCTTTGCAATTGTCAAATAGAATATTGTATTTATATCCCTGATAATTGTAAAAATGTATCATTCACATTACAAGACCTTGTTCCCAAGTTAATAACATGTCTGATTCTGCCTTAAGTTTCCATGACTTAATAATTTCCTGGCTCTCTGGAACACCTTGATGGGAAAAAAATCTTACTTTCTTGGCCAGTATACTTTGCATCAGAATTCTCTTCTATTGTTTGAATTATTGCTGTCAAGGGGCAATCTCTCTCATGTTTATGCCTTTTCCAGAACATCAAAGGATGATGGTTCTATAGCCAACAAAACCTAAACTCCCTAGGTCTCTATTGAAGGATATAGAATTCATGGAATGTGTGGAATGTTCTCTCTTTCTCTCCCTCTGTACTGGAAATTCCCAGGGCCTCATGCATGCTAGCCATTGCTAGCTCTACCTCTGGAGTTACATCCTCAGCCATTTAAAAGATCTCATGTTTAGTCTCCATTAATACATCAAAGCATTAATTATCTTAATTTGATATTTTAATTGGAAACAACATAAAATTTCTGAAATATGTGATTTTTTATTTCTAAATTAATTTCCAGTACTAAAAAGACTTATGTTAGAGGATTACAAAGCATTTTATTAGCTTGCCTTGCAAACTTTCCTAGTCATATTGCCCTTCATTGATATCAAAGTTATATAAATCTCATATAATGAATGAGACATTCATTTTTTCTTCTTTGAAAAATAATGTGCTGAACTAGAATTACTTGTTCTGTCAATCTTTAATAAAAATCTCTAAAAGTTTTCAGAATTTGTTTTTACTTGGAGGTTGACTGGTGATTTTATAGGTTTAATTTACATAATGGTATTGGACCATTTAGTTTTCAATTTCCTCTGCATACAGTTTTATTATATTCTATATTTCTAGAGCTTACCTATTTTACCTAAGTGTTCAAATTTACTAACATAAAATTTATCTTGTCCTTTAATTTCTTCAATTTCTGCTGACTATATATTTATAACCCTTTTCCATATATACTATTTTGAGTATTTTTTTTCTTCTATTCATATTAAGATTTTGTCAACTTTAAGTTTTCAAAGAACTAAGTTTAGCTTTTTAAACTTCTTTGTTTTCTGCTTGATTTATTTTTATTTCTACCTTTTCTTTTCATTTTATTTGGGTTATTTTCTTTTTTTTCATTAAGCTAGAGAATTAGCTCATTAATTCTTAATTACTATAAAAGTCTGGATGTGTTCCAGGTAATAGGACAGATAAAATGTTATTCTAGGCCATTTTAAGTGTTTTGGAATGATTATATTAGCAATGGTCAAAACTTTTATACATAGAGATAATATGTATAGTTTAATTTTTTAATAGATAACTTTGGATGAATCAATGGTTCAGAGGAATCAGAAGCAGATTTGAGAATAACAAAACTTGTTAGTGGACTATTTAGATAAGTTATAATGTGGACATAATAAAGAAGGTGGTGCTAGTGAACATGGAAAGAATGGGTGGAATTAAGAAATATTTGAGATGAAATTGGCTGAAATTCTGAATGAATTGAATTATTGGCTCTTGTGCCACTTCTTAGATGCAGTACCCTCACTTTTACTGGCAATGTGCCTCCATAATTGGTAGATTCCTTAAAATTTCCTCCTTCTCCTTACTTACTCGAATTAATGAATATTGAAACACTGCCTAAGCGAGCAATGCTAGGCAGCTCTCTTTTTGTGGATGTTGCTGAGTTTGCTTTTAGTATCATGTTTTAGAACAGGATTTGGATCTGCTGTTTAATAGAAATGGAATTTGAACTTTAGGTTTAGGGTATATCTCATGACATTAAGTCTGGGGTTTTTCTGTAATGAAGTATAAGGCAGATCTTTATGTCATATCAAACTATTTCATGAATAACTAATTATCTAAGGCCCATCACAATTCAAAATATTTAGTTGTATAATTATCTAAGGAAAATAGGAAATAGAAAAGGATTCTGAATCAAAGCTTTAGCTATTGCTAATTTTTTTTTGTTTTGTTTTGTTTTGTTTTTTGCAGTACTGGGGATTGAACTCAGGGGCATTCTACCTCTGAGCTATACCCCCAGCCTTATTTTTTATTCTTTAATTTGAAACCGAGTCTCACTAAGTTGCGGAGTGCCTCACTAGGTAGCTGAGGCTGGCCGCGAACCCGGATCCTCCGGTCTCAGCCTCCCGAATGCTGGGATTACAAGCGTGTGCCACCACGCCCGGCTTAGCTATTGCTAATTTAAAGTTCTTATTAAATACTCTGTATATGAAATAGACCATATGTCTTAAAAATGACATATCAGAGTTGAAGAAAAAAGAAGAGACTGTTAGAACTAGAAGATATTCTGAATATTCTTTCTTATAAGAATACTTTTTCTTATAAGAAAAGTACCCAATAGCAATGGGTAAATCACCAGAATACATTTTGTCCAAGGTCACACAATGAGTAAATATTTGAGAATATTCAATATTTCATAAAAGTATTCTTATAAGGAAGAATAATTATTTTAATAAACCTCACATTTCATAAGTAAATTTTGGTCAACTTCAGATATTAGAAGACATATAATATGTTTATTTGAGAAAAACTTTCTTCAAAGAGTTGAAGTTTTTATTTTTAGGAATTGCATATTTAGCAGATCCTTGTGGTTACATTAAATTTGTAGGTTTCCTTTGTCTTTGCTGTCACATTTAAAGCTGGTGAGGTTTTTTTTATTTTTTCACTTTTACATTTAATATGCAGAGTACCTGCCTCCCCCAGATTCTCCACTCTTGAAAAATTAGAGATCTTTCTATGAGGAAAAAAAATAAGTGATATACAATATATATGATAAAATAATGGGGTTGAGTTTTGTTCCATTTTAGTCTCTGATATCATTTTATGAGAATTTTATTGCCTTAAAGGGATAGGATAGATAAATCAGAAATACTAGAAATACTTATATAAATATCATTAAGCTTTTTTTTTTTTTTGTATGAATTCTCACCAATAGCAATGGGTAAATCACCAGAATACATTTTGTCCAAGGTCACACAATGAGTAAATGTTTGAGAATATTCAACATTTTATAAAATTTTTTTTATCTTGCAATCCTTGAATGGTTGCTCCCAAAATAGTATATCTTAATGCTTGTTATGGTTTGAAAAGTCCTCCCAGTTCTCATATATTGAAGGTTTGGTCCCCAATGCACCAATGTTCAGTGGTGGAGCATTTGGGAAGGGTTGGATCATGAAGGCTCTGAATTAATCAGTGGATTAATCTGTTGTTACTTGAATGGACTACTGGGATGTGGTGGAATCTGTAGGTGATGGGGCATGGTAGGAGGAAGTAGGTTAGTGGTGATATGTCCTGGAGGAGTATTTCTTGTTCCCAATCCCCTTCTCTATATCTGTTTCTGACTGCCATAATATGAGAAAATGTCCTCTGACACACCCTCCTCTGACATTGTGCTTCACCTCACACCTAAAGCAATGGAACCAGCCAAACATGGATTGAAACCATAAGCCAAAATAAATCTTGTTTTAATTTTTTTCCTTAGGTATTTTCCATAGCTCTGAAAAACTGAGCAACACATGGTTCCTAAACAATTTGTTAATGCCCCTACATGTCAACAGAACTTTCTCAGATACAATACTTGATGAAAAGATCTTTTATTTGGGGTAGTGGGGGAGAGACAAACTCATACTCTGATGGGAATGCATTACAAACCCATAAAAACATTAGTAAAGATCTTATAGTTTTAAAGTTTAAGGCATTCATTGTGAATTCAGTATTTTGTACCTTGTTTTTGAAAAATGTGGTCAATTTTTTTTTAATTTTTAAATTATTTAAAAATTGTTAATTTAGTAGTGAAGACCAAATAGTGTTATCTCATTTTGTTATCTTTTTGTTTAGCATTATATTTATAAGTGGTGAAAATGATGAAGTAAATTTACCAATTGGTAGTACTGGAAGCATTAGAAGCAAAAAAACAACCCAGAAAACTCAAATTATGTTTTCTTAGAACATGTCTATCAAAATAGTCAACACAGTACTTGGGAGGTGCAGACACAAGAATTTTAGGTTCAAGGCCAACCTCAGCAACTTAGCAAGACTCATCAACTTAATGAGACTCTGTTTCAAAATAAAAATATTGCAGAGGAGCCGGGCGTGGTGGCGCACACTTGTAATCCCAGCATTCGGGAAGCTGAGACCGGAGGATCCTGGTTCGCGGCCAGCCTCAGCTACCTAGTGAGGCACTCCGCTACTTA
>PVLC010031530.1:0-18612 GCA_004027655.1 Graphiurus murinus
GTGTGCTTATTGCTCAATAGGGTGTATGCTCTTTTTATTGTGAATTATATTTGGTCAAGATCAGTCAATTCCTTTAAATGTGACTTTCTAGTAAATTTATAAATAAGGCAAATGCCAACAATTGTATTTGAAATGCAGGCCCCACTTTAATTACTTGGAATTTTCACAACAGCGTATTATGGTAAGAGTAACAGAAGCACATTTTTCTTGCAGCAACATGATGGCCATTTTTCTTAATTCATTCCTTTGTAAATTTTTATTGTCTTAGTGTCCTGGTATGGCAGGGTATGAGGGATTTTTTTTTATGAGTTTAAGTCTATAGGTACAATGTTCTCCTAAATATTATTGTACTATTTCATAATAGCTGGGTATTTTGATATTAATGGTAGTTCATTGGTCTTTTCAGTTAATGCAAGCCTTCAACAAAAAACATTTCAGTCATAATTACAGTTTAAAGAGGTTTCAAAATTGCTATCTTAGTTTCTAACACTTGAAGCTCATGGCAATCTGATCTAAAATATGTTCTGAAAAGTCCTGCTATGACATCTTAAACTGTGTACTGGGAACAATTATAGTCATGGGAATCAGTTAATTCTCATTGAGTGTTTATAATGTGCAAAGGATTGTATTTCCATCAAAAATCTAAAGTCTTGAAAAATATGGTTTTGACACTTGGTTAGGTTTCCCATAAGAATGAGTTCTTAGTAGTTTGATTTTATACCACTCAAGTAAAACTACACATGCTGTAAAACATTCATGGCCATGTATAAAGAATTTAAAGAGATTGAAACCTCACTCAGAGCTGGTCTTTGCAAAATTACTGTGTGAACAAGAGTGTTGCTTTGTGAGGAAAAACATATAATTCTGGTCTTCGTTTTCTTAGGAGCAAAGAAATAGTCACCATTGATCTGTTGTAGGATGTTGTGTAGAATAATCCTTGAAGCTTAGCAAGAAAATGCTGTTAAAGCTTTCTGGCTATGCCTCAGTGGTTCTTTTTTCAAACAGGACATTGGCAGGGATAAGAAGGAAATAAAGTTTGTTTTTTTTTTAATTTTCAGGAAGTAAATAAAGTTTTATTTTTATTTTCCCTCTCTTTTGGGCTTATCTATAAGATAAGTTTATTCCATTTGGGTCTAAGATAAGAAACACTATTTACTGAATGCTCACTAGAGTGGGTTGAATACTCTCAAAAAGATAAGCCCATGTCTAGTACCCTGCAGCATGGGAATATTACCTTATTTGGTTAATGGGTCTTTGCAGATGTAATTAAGGATCTTGAGATGAGAACACCCTGGATTTCCTTAGTCCAGGGAAAACTCAATGGCAAGTGACTTTATAAGAGTCAGAAGAGAAGAAGAGGAAGGGAAGAAGAAGGAGCAGAGACTTAGAGTGATGTGGTCACAAGTCACAGAATGCCAAAGAGAAACAGCAAGCCAAAAGAGAACTGTGACCATGCTGTCACTTGCTTCACAACTGTGATGAGGCATTTCTCCTGTTAGCCACTATAAGTTAGTGATGATTTGTTAGGGCAGCCCCATTATGGAATAGATTAACTATAGAGAAGGCAATATGCTAGATGCTAGAGGCACATAGTTGGCCAAGTCAAGGTCCTTGCTACCAGGAGTTCCTGTTTGTTTTTTTTTTTAAAGTAAACAAAGGTATAATAATGCATAAACAATAACTTGAAGATAAAAGTTTTCTGAGGATGTTCAGAAAACGTTGAAGTGTGCAATTATCTTTATTCATTTGTAGGCCTTGGAAGAGTCCTGTAGGAAGAGACATTGGTTCTGGGATTGAGTGAGGAGTAAGAATGTCCTTGAAGAAAGGGTGTAGAGGATGAGAGGGAGGGGAAATGTCTGAAACAGAGATGAGCAGTACTCTGCAACTGTGCATACATGCATACACAGACACACTCATCTGACACACATAAGAGTCCTTGAAAAGAGAGAAAACTTGTCCTACAGAGCAGGCCTTAGCAGAACAGGTGTTGGGCTCTATTTTTTCTCACAGGTCCAAGTCCAGCCACCCCCCACTATGATAATATACTAAATTTGGGGACCCTTTTCATTTTTACAGGAGAGTCATATTCCTAATGTAAAGAACAGGTATTAAATATGAATAATTTAAAATCTGAGCCAAAGAACGATTAATTGAAATTTATGGCTGTCTAGCCGTAAACAAACATGACTTTAAAGAAGACCAGAAAAATATGCTTTAGGTCTTCTTTAAAGTCTTTGCCTTCTTCATAAGTGGGACTTTGAAAAGCACATTCCAAAACTCTAAAAAGAAAGAGGAAGTGGAGTGACCGGTCTTCTCCTCTAACCTGGGTAACAGAATACATGGCTGATTTAGTGAGTAGTGCTTTTAAAAGACTGCCTCTTTAATTGGCACACATGTTTCCCTATTTGAGATGAATATTTAAAGACACTTCAACAGAATTGTGTTCTTTAGGGTGAAGGATTAATTGGACATTTCAGTTCATCTTCTGAGAAAGCTTTGTTATTAGATTGTCTTCTCTTTTTCCATGCACAGCTTCTGAAGCTTCCTAAAGTGCTTGTCACTTAGAAATTGTCAGCAAGTTACATTATGACTATTTTAAATTCTTTTAAGGTAAATTAGTAGAGATATTTTGAAGATGATTTATAGACTTAATTTTTAAGAAAAGACTTTATGGGATGATTTAATTTCAATAAAACAAGGATAAGTTAATGATTATGAAAACTTTATACTGGAGCTTAGCATGAAAAGAATATTAAGAGTACTTCAAAAGATATCTTACAATTCAAACTTTCAGACTATGGTATGATTCTCATTTTTTTCCCCAATGAGTGTATCAAATTCAAGTAAATCAATAAAATTTGCTAAAGCAAAAGGCAATTGTGGATATAAATTAGATTACTGAAGTTAATCTCACATACAGAATTAGAAGGCTTGGTCGTTAGCCTCTTCCTGTGCTTCTTGTGGGTACTCAGATCTATTTGTAGATTACTAACTCTTCAGTCCCTACCCTTAGGCACATTCTTATTTTAGCCACATCTCTCACCTCACTGCTCTCCTCCCCAAGCAAGGTCCTAAGACACTTCAATTAAATTGAGATCAACCAACTGTAATATGATTGGTGACGTTGGTGGAAGAGAATTAAATCTATTTTTTTTTCCAGAATTTCTTTGGTTCTTGAACCCCAGTGTGCATGACATCATTTGTACAGTGGGGATAACAACTATTTTGAATTTATTAAGAGGTCACGGAAGCTGCATACAAAGCATGATTTCAGCACTTGTCGCACAGTACAGCCAATAAGCAGTACTTGGTATTTTTATTAGAAACTGTTCCTACTCTCCAAACCAGACGAAGAGGCTAATTACATTGGGTTACTATTAAGTTCAGTCTATGAGAACTGAGATCCTTACTGGTCCTGGTGGTGCACACCTGTAATTCCATTACTTGGGAGGCTGAGACAGGATCACAGGTTTGAAGCCAGCCTCAGCAACTCAGTGAGACCCTGTTTCAAAATAAAAAGTAAAATAGAGCTGGGGCTCAGAGATAGACTGCCCCTGAGTTTGAGCCTCACTATCAGAGGAGGATAGTGGACTGTAATCTTCAACAGTAGAGGGACAGCTGTGGTAATGGCTACCAGAGGCCCTAAGAGTGCTTCCTGGAGGGATGGCCTAGAAGCCACACCTTGTTGGGTGGGTTGCCTTGCCTGGGTGGAGGGAGAGGAAAGGGCTGTCCAGACACAGGAAGCAACTGCAGCTCTGGGTGAGGCAGGAAGTGTTGGGTGTGTGTCGGGCAGAGGTCCACTCTGGATAGTTAAACCCACAGAAAGGGTTTCTTTGGAAACATGCAGTGCTTTCAAAGACTTAGGTCTATAGGGAGACTTGGGACATTTCACTTAAAAAAGTCTAGATTTCAAATTTCTCTTTAAGAATTTGCAGACCTTATAATGATTGGTTGAAGCTTACTACCCTTCCTTAGTCCTTCATCATTTTTAATTAGCTTATTCTAAAGATATTTTAATATAACTTAGATAAAATCTTTCGTGTTATTCTTTTAAGAAACGTCTTGGCCGTTATTGTCACTTAATTCTTCCATATGGTACTTATAATCATTTTGTTTCTCTGAAAATATGGTATGTATTTCCAGCTTATTTCAATTTTCCTTTTCTTTCTTTCTTTTTTTTTTTTTAGTAAAATTTACCAGTTTTTGTGGTTCCATCTGTATTGATGTTTTATATTTGTAGTTACTATTGAGAATGTTACCTTTGCTCTAAGTGAATATTGTTGATATATTCATGTAGGAAGTCTTCATTGACCTGGGTTGACATGTTTATCTTGCTAAGTGGCATCTTTTTTTTTTTTTTTTTACTAAGAATTATAATGAAGAACAGATCGGGGAATTTTTGTCAGATGCTTTCAACATCTTATATTAAGATTTTCTTCTTTGAAATATTGATTTCAGCATTATCATATGTTGCTTTTAAACAGATAAATTTATCACCTTTTTCTATGCTCTGGAATAGATCTATAACCCTGGAGTGATCTTTTCTTTAAAAACAAATATTGTAAAATTATGTCATCCTTTAAGTGTTTGAAAACTTACCGTTTGGGTTTATCTTTAAAATTTTGTATAAAAAATTACTTGTTATTTTTCCCCACATTCTACCAAATCTTCTTTGCAATGATTTAGTCAGTTTTCCTAGTTCTTTAGAATCAATATTGATGTTAATATTACCTTTGATAATTATCTGGCTTTTTTTTTCAAAATTAGTAGCAAAAATTTAAGGTAATATATTTTAAGAATTTCCGTTGGGTGGTTAAAATATTTTTTTTTTCTTTTTTGGGGGGAGAGGGGTATTGAACCAGGGGCATTCTACCTCTGAGCTACATCCCCAACACTTTGTTTTTTATTTTTGAAGCAGAGTCTTGCTACATTGCTGAGGCTGTCCTTGAAGCTGGGATCCTCCTGTCTCAGCTTTCCAAGTAATAGGATTATAGCCATGTGCCACCATGCCTGGCTTAAAAATAATTTTTAACTTCATATTATTCTAATTTTAGGTCTCTAAAGAATAATATATAGTTGGGCGTGGTGGCGCACGCTTGTAATCCCAGTACTTGGGAGGCTGAAACTGGAGGATCCAGGTTCTCGGCTAGCCTCAGTTACTTAGTGAGGCCCTCCACAACTTAGTGAGATCCTGTTTCAAAGTAAAGAATAAAAAATTGGGCTGGGGATATAGCTCGAAGGTAGAATGCCTCTGGATTCAATCCCCAGGACCACAAACACACAAAAAGAATAGTTTATAATTCCATAACCAGTTATATTATTCAAATATTCACGTACATGTCTTATGTTTTCTATTGCATTTTTAATTGGTTATTCCAAAATGATCGAATTTTACATTCAGTTATTAATTTCTAGTTAGAAAATCTCGCATGCAATATCTGTCCTTGGGATTTTAATTGGAAATTCTTAGTCACACAATGTATGATTGATTTAGAAAAATTTTCTATGTATATTTGAAAATAGCAAACTGAGTTTAAAATGTGATATAAATATATTAATTTTTGTATTTTGCTCATAAAGAGTTTTACTTCTTGAAGAAAGAGAATATGTAAGCAAACATTATTTAGAAATTCTGAAAAAGTCCTAGAGCAATTGAAACAAGTAGAAATGCAGTGACCATCTGATTTGATGATAGAGTTTAAGAAGTTGATCCAAAGAGTTCAGGAAAACCAGAATGATACAAATAGGGTCATTTTTTTTTTTTTTTAACCCAGGGGCAGTCTACCTCTGAGTCATATCCCCAGCCCCTGTTTTATTTTTTCTTTGGAAACAGGATCTCACTAAGTTACTGAGACTGGCCTTGAACCTGCAATCCTCTTGACTCAGCCTCCTAAGTCCTGGGATTACAGGTAAGCATCACCATGCCCTGCTATAAATTATTTAGAAGACACATTAGATTAATTTAGAAGAAGCCATTCTAGTATCTCTATTTAGAGTGCAAAGTATTTGTAATACATTTATTTCCTTATGAGAAGAATAATGCTGCAGGTGAAGAAGTAAAGTATTTTTTAAAAAGAGAGTACAATGAAGACTTATGGGGCATATCCATACAATGGAAATTAAGGACTGTATCTCAAACTTCTTTACAAAGACAAATTGTCCTATACCATATCTTATAACTAAATATTTTTGCCTTAAGTTGTTTATTTCTCCTGATATTTTGCATAGAGCTTTTGTGTTGACTTCTCATTGGTATTAGAATTTGAAGGTCATTTCCCATTCTGTCTTCTCTCTTTGCTTCTCATCGACTCTGGTTATGCCCACATTAGTTAAGTACATCATCCTTTACATCTAGGGCAAGCTTTATGTTTGGCTTGGATTTCTGATTTCTTGTTTCTGATGTCCTAAGATGCCTTTCACTTTTTAAATTTATGTGTGTGTGTGTGTGTGTGTGTGTGTGTTGTGTTTCTGTGCGTCTACTATTGATGTTTGTATATATGTGAAAATATGGAGGGGAAGGGTTAAGAGAAAAAGACCCCTCATATTTAAGTAGAATATAAAATGATCCCAAGAAAGTGATGAGTTAGATATTTATTTTTACTGTTATTTATATAGGAATATCATTTTGAAAATCAACTTGTTTCCTTATTTTGGCCTAGTGATTCTATCATTGCAAACTTTAGTTGGAAAATTTGGAGAATGGTGGATTGCCCAAGGACCCTATGCTAGAATGTTTAGAAGCTGAACCCTGAATACAAGTGTATCTGGTAGGGCATCTGCCATGGTGAATGTTGGTGCCCCCCCATTTGAAATTTACCCCCCAATGTAATCATATGAAGAAGTGGGGGCTTTGGTAAGTGGTAAGTCTCAAGGGCTCTACCCCCATGAGATTACTGCCATTATGAAAGAGGTTGAAACGAGAGAATTCCTAGCCCCTTCAGGCCCTCTGAATGTGTGAGGGTGCACAGCACTATCTGTGAAGGATGGGCCCTTACTGGACATTATATCTGCTGCCATCTTGGTCTTGGACTTCTCAGCCATCAAAATTGTGAGAAGTACTTATCTACTGTTTGTAAATTATTCAGTCTAGTAGCCCCAGTGCACTCATACATCATTTTTAGCTTTGTCCCACCACCCCACCTTTGGACTTTTCTGAGTTGGAACTAACTCCCCTGTGAAGACTTTATCATTAGAATACAGAGAAAGAATCAAAATATTTCATGAATGATGTGGCTTGGCTGTATTATATGGACAGTGTAGAGATAAATTTGAGTTTCTACATACCTTACTGTCTTTGCAGATTGAAATAAATAACAGTACTTGTGTTGGAGCAGGTGTCTAATGATCGTCTGTTAGCATAATACAATCATCTGCTTTCTTGACAGGTGTTTGGTGGAATACTATTTAATTCATGGTCTTGATAGCCCAATGATAGTACAGAATTACTAGAAAGACAATTGTATTAAGGATGCAAAAATGTAATTGCTTATCAATAAGATGAACATTTATGAAGATGTAAAAATTTATATCTTGAAATGCAGTATACAATAAAAGTGGGAATTTCATTGCAAAGTACCCTAAATGGGTCTCAGTTTTAATATGTTAGGCACTGTTAAGTTTTTCTTATAGTGAAATATATGAATCACAATTTTGCTAATATTTAAAATAATAAATGAATTTTTAAGAAAATTAAATATTTTATTATATATTTGAATTCACTTTTAATGTCTAAAATGCCTGTTAAAAATTGGTATGGAGCCGGGCATGGTGGCGCACACTTGTAATCCCAGCATTCGGGAGGCTGAGACCGGAGGATCCAGGTTCGAGGCCAGCTTCAGCCTCAGCTACCTAGTGAGGCACTCTGCAACTTAGTGAGACTCGGTTTCAAAATAAAGAATAAAAAATAGGGCTGGGGGGTATAGCTCGGAGATAGGATGCTCCTGAGTTCAATCCTCAGTACCAAAAAAAAAAAAAAAAAAAAAAAAATTGGTATGGGCAGATGATGAAATAGCTGTTACCAAAACAATCTCAACTATCATTTTGGATAGGCACCTGCAGGAGGCCCCACAAGCACTTGTTGTCTACAGGTGAAGCAGAGGTGAAGCCTTCAGTAACTAGTAAGCATTAGAGTGATTGTGAAATATAATTGACTGTGAGTACCTTGAGGACAGGGGCCATGCTTTATTAATAGCCCTGCATTCCCAGTTACCATGGTACAAGCTGTAGAGAGTAAGGGCTCAATCAAGTTTGTGAAATTCAATTACACCATTTATTTTTAAAGCTGACAAGAAATTGCCATCTTGTAGCCACCTTAATTTTATTGCAATACACAATGATGCTGAGAACATCAGTGGCTGAACTTCAGTCTCTCTGCTCTTGCCCTCCGTACATATGGTAGGAAAGAGTTTTTTCCTCTTACTTTACCAAAGACTTCTTTCTCTGCTCATTTGAAGACAATTAAGTAGAGTGTGTATTAATTTTTTTTTTTTTAATTTTTGGTGCTTGAGTTTTAAATTATTTGAAAAGCACCTTGTCCTTCAGGGTCTCCTTCAGAAGATGTTTAGGCTACTTATTAAAGTTGGAAGCCAAGTAATGCTGTCTCCTGCCCTTAGGCATTAGTTAGCTAATCCAAGAATTCAGCCTGTGCTTTCCATTCCATATGAATTTGCATTTCTAGCAAAGACTCTTTTCTTCTCTTTTTTACTCTTTTCTCCCCCATTTGCTTTCTCAATTTTTATGTATGTGTGTGTGTTGTTGTTATGTGGGTAAACCTATATCATAGTAGGCTCCTTAACGTGCAGTTTAAATTTCTGTGCTTTTAATTACCTTCTGTCATACACTATATAGAATATTCCAGAAATAATGTATTTTAAATTTTGAGTGCTGTTAAGTAACATGATGAAATCTCACACTGTTTTGCTCCATCCTGCCTGGGATTGAATCATCCCTTAGTCCATTGTATCCATGCTGTATATGCTACCTCCCTGTTAGTCACTGATTGTAGCCATCCCTAATATCAGATCTACCTGATACTGTCTCAGTATTGGTATGCTTGTGTTCCAGAAAATTTTATTTTATTTACTAGTGGCTCCAAAGTGTAATAGTAATGATGATAACTGGCAATTTTATTATAGCCCCTTGTTATGTTTAATAGTTATTATTGTTAATCTTTTACTGTGCCTACTTTATAAGTTAAACTTTAAAGGCAGGCATCATGGCACAAGCTTGTAATTCTAGTACTTGGGAGGCTGAGACAGGAGAATCACAGATTCGCAGCCAGCCTCAGCTACTTAGTGAGGCCCTCTGCAACTTAGTGAGACCTTATTTCATAATAAAGAATAAAAAATAGGGCTGGGAGTGTTGCTCAGAGGTAGAATGCCCCTAGGTTCAATCCCCGGTTCCAAAAATAAAAATAAAAGTAGAAAAATAAACTTTATCATAGTGATATATTTATAGGAAAAAGCATCCTATACATAGGGCTTAATACTGTTTGCAGTTTCAAGCATCCACTGGAGGTCATAGAATATATCCTCTACGGTTAAGAGGGGGATTACAATAATGGCAAATTATTCTATTGTGTATTGGATAAGGCTCTTGATTAGACTATTTGA
Source organism: Graphiurus murinus (assembly GCA_004027655.1). Taxonomy (NCBI): domain Eukaryota; kingdom Metazoa; phylum Chordata; class Mammalia; order Rodentia; family Gliridae; genus Graphiurus; species Graphiurus murinus. Next base: position 9,612 of record PVLC010031530.1, read on the forward strand.
AATATGATAACAATGTGAGTATATTTTTCCTAGCTGTGCTTCCTATTTTCTTTCTCTAATCAGATTGATATTTTTGGAGAAAATTTAAACAAATAGCCCACAATCAAGTTAGCAGTAGTTATGGACAGAGCTGTGTTCTGTTTTGGAGAAATAAAACTTAGCTATATTTCTAGAAAATACTTCTATTTCTAGGATTTTGAGATTGCTAAGTAAGTCAGTATTTTTTAGCTAGTGTATCTCATGGTATTTCTTATTGACCAATGTAATTATTTCCAACTTACTTAAAGGCTTTATATATGGAGGCACCTAGTAAACTTTGTGTGTTAGCTTTTTGTTGCTATGACAAAATACCTAAGAAAATCAACTTAAAGGAAGTGAGATTTATTGACCCATGTTTTCAGAAGTTTCCATCCATGGTCACTTAGCCCTGTCACTTTGGCCTTTGGTGAGAGAGAACATCATGGGGGAGTGCATGGGGAGGGGGCAGAGATACTCACCTCATGACAGCCATGAAGGGAGGGGTTGAGGGACAAAACAGACTCTTCAAAGGCTCACCCCACTCCCACCCCCACTACAGTGAGCCACTTCCCCCAGCCAGGCCCCATCTCCTAAATCTTCTCTCAAGTCCCAGTAGTACTGCTGGGGACCAAGCCTTCAACACCTGAGCCTTGTGGGGGACATTCTAGAACCAATTTATAGTGTCTTCTTTAGGAAAAGAACCGATCTTTCTTATTAGCAGTGATACAGTCTTGACTTTTGCTAGACTTGGCTCGGGAGGATGGACCAAATATAATGGTTATCCAACTCACTGTGAACTATATGGTCTAATAGAAAAGATGGACTCCAATAAATAATTTCAGAATTAGAGGAAAAACATGTGCTGCTATTGTGCAGTCAGTGCAGGGTATAAAAGAGGACCCAGCCTATCTTTATAAATGGTTACCAGTACAAGTTTAAAGTAGAAAACCTGTGTACTACATATTTATCTTCCAGTCATCAGTCCATTGTTTCCTATTGTAGTTCTATTTTCTGTTGTTATTACTTCTTCAAATCTAAGGAACTTAGAAATTGACATTTAATTAGGAACATTATATATATATGTATATATTCATGAACTCATATACTAAACTAGGAAAAAGTTTTCTTGATAGAATATAATTTACATCTGAAATTGCTATACTAGGTCAAGCCATGTTTCTTTCATTTTCAGTCTGAATAGATTGAGAAAATGTTGGCATTATTCACAGAAATAAGAAAACAAAAATATGGGCGAATTGGATATAAATACGATAAAGTTGATATGTGATCTGACCAAGAAAATTGAGTCTTGATCATTTAAAACTTTGGGTGAACATGCTCACTGAAACTGTATATTAAATATCACTTAAGCATTAATGGTTCAGAGGACATGTGAGTTGAGAAATTCTGATACCTTATGCATCTTTATGAATCTCGGTTTCTGTGAATTTGCAGAAATGTCAGACTCTAAATAATGGTTGAATAACTGTCAGATAATGCAGAACATGAATTTAATCACGCACTGAAGAGTTCTACCTGTTCACAGAGGAGTAATGATGCAGTACTCAAAACTGTCTAGAAACAAAGTTTACAAATCACTTGATATAATGTACTAAAATATGTTCAAGTTTGATGACTCACAAGCCCCCAGAACATTTTATATGCTGAATGGTGAATTTCCTAATCTTTGTATGCTTTTCTATTTGTGTGTGTGTGTGTGTGTGTGTGTGTGTGTGTGTGTGTTTTAACAAAGGATAAAATAAACTTTATAATCCACTTCTCGAAAGGTAATTATTTCATTTGGGAAATTGTTCTCACCTTTGCAATACTAAATTTACTTTTTGGAGTCTATTACAATGTCAGTTTTCAGCTAATTCCATATACTTCAAACAAAACTTCTCTTCTGTTTCTGCATTATTATGTAAACTGATGCTATACATGTTGTGATGGCGAGTTATATATAATCTTTGTACTTTATTAGATAGTACTGTAATAGAGTGAGTCTTCTGAAATTTGGCATAATTGAATGGTGGCTCATTAGTACATTTTTTTTTTTTTTTGGAACTAGGGTTAAACCCAGGGACAATCTAACTCTGAGCTCATTTCTACTCATTTTTTTTATTTTAAAACAGAGTCTTGCTAAGTTGCTGAGGCTGTCCTGCAACCTGTGATCCTCCTGTCTCAGCCTCTCAAGAACTAGGATTACAGGTGTATGCCACTACATACATACTCATAGTGATTTTGAAGTTATCTTTTTGGTTTGGGATCATTTCAGGGAAAATAAAATGTTTCCCTAATTTTGTTATTTATGCTTTTCCTTAAAAAATATAACATAATTAAGTAAAAATAACATATCATCATACAGCCAAATACCTCTAGCTGAAGATGTGAACTTGGTTCGTCTGATTCCCTGTGGAGTATCCATAGGCCACTTGGGAGAATGTCCAATGTTATAGTGAGATACAACATGTCCCTTGAAGAGCTCATGTATTAGTGTTCAGAGTTGATATAATCCAGTTGTGAGGGTTGTAATCTCATCCGTAGGTAAATCCATCATCTTGAACTTACTGGGTGGTAACCTAAGCCAGTGGGATGTGTCTAGGGGAGATGGTCCCCGGGGGTTTGGCATTAAGGACTGTGGTTAGGTCTTTGAATCCCCTTGCTTGTTTGCTCTCTTGCTTCCTACCTCTGTGATATGAGAGCAGAGCTTTGCTCTCTCCTCTCTGCTTCCTTCTGCCATGCCCCGAGCTCCACAGACCTGGCCTGACATGGACTGAACTCTAAAATCTCTCAACACTGCAAGCAAACAAGTCTACCTTCCTCTAAGTTATCTCGGTCAGTTGTTTTAGATTACAGAGATAAGAATATTGACCTTGACAACCAGTAACCAGCCTATCCCTGCTTCTGGAACATTCTATCTTAGATGTAGAGTAACTTTGAGTGGGCATTTTCTTTTCTTTTCTTCTTCTTCTTTTTTTTTTTTTTTGCAGTACCAGGGATTGAACCCAGGGGCATTCTACCTCCGAGCTATACCCCCAGCCCTATTTTTTATTCTTTATTTCGAAACAGGGTCTCAGTAAGTTGCGGAGTGCCTCACTAGGTAGCTGAGGGTGGTCGCAGCAACCACGAACCTGGATCCTCCAGTCTCAGCCTCCCAAATGCTGGGATTACAAGTGTGTACCACCACACCTGGCTGAGTGGGCATTTTCCATGCTACCCTGTTGATATTTTTTAGCACCTGGATTAACATCTTTGACCACATTTTTAGATCAAATCATTGTGTTAATTGGCCACCATGAGGAAAGCCACACATAATTAGCTAAAAGGGCAATCTTATTAAGAATCCTATTTTTTAAAACTCTGGAATTTTTTAATAGCTGGATGAAATTGTACAGTTTTTTACAACTTTGTGATACAAACTTTGAAACAATAATTTTTAGAATCGCTCAATTTTAAATGTATAGTAAGGTGCACGTACCGCAGAGTTGTTAGCATTTACCCCTGGTCACTCCTTTGTATACCTCTAATTATGATTGGTGTTTCAATGAAATATTGGCGAGCAAGCTTTAGGTATGTCTGTCATCCTTAACTATTTTAGTGTGTCATTGCTTAAAAAAGAGCACTTGTACATAACCGCAAAAGAAATTCCAAGTCGGGAAGTCCATGGTGATACAGCGAAAGCTCCCAACCCGCAGACCTTATGCAGATCCCACCAAGTATCTTCGTGCTCCTTCTCCTCACCTGTGATTAGGGATTCATCTCAGACTGTATATGAAGTTAGTGGTCTGATGTCTTTTAATACTCATCCAGTCTGGCGTATTTCTTCAGACATTCCCTGTGATGTCCTCCACAGTTTAAAAAGAGTATAGACCTGAGATCCCATAGGATGACCTCTCAACTGGTGAAGATAGTGTTGATCTTCTCTTTCTGCTAGTGTCTGCCACGCTCACCTCCGTAAAGCCACCATTTCCCCCTTGGCAGTAGTTTAGTGCTATCTGAAAAGATAATCTGAGTTTACACCAATATTCTTTCCCTCATCAAAGCTCCACCTGTCAGGCTTATTCTCCATCCACTCTTCTGCAGCTCCCCCCACCCGCCGGGTACCACATCAAGATGTTCATTTTCTGTCATTCTTGCAACAGGAACCTGCTTTATGAAAGAGCTATTCCTCCTCCTTGGTTTATTTATTTTTGTATGTTAAGTCACTGATTACTAGTTCACTGAATGCGTTATTGTCCATCACTATTCATATTTATTTCATTGCTCACAGCACTCTGAATTTAGCACATTGAGAGCCTTCAGGTGGCTCTTACGTGCATTGGTTTTGACCACTTTCCCCTTTTTGTGGTACAGTAAGCAGTTCCAGGCTTCTTTTGCAGCGCCCTGTCCTTGGCCCATCCTTGCCATTAGTAATCTCTCCAGGCAGCTCTGCTTCTTAATTTTAGTGGAGAATGGATATTTAGAAACTCAAATCCGAGCACGCAATGTGCTTATATTTGCTAGGCCTTCTCAGTGGACAAGTAGGAAATGTGTATATTTACACACATGTTTTTCTATACATACCCCACAGATACGTTTATTTATAGCAATGCCTGTGTCTATGTTTATACTTTTTAAAACTATGAGTTCATACCTATATTTCCAATTCCATTCTAAGACTTGGAGGTTCTCTTATTCTGATTGTAAATGTTTGCTGCAGTAGTGAGAAGCCTGGCTCTTGTTATCCTCAGTGTATTTATTTATTTGTTCAGTTTCCTCATTTTTACCTCTCTGCTCTCTTTCTTGTCTGCCTGTGATCTCATTCCCCTCATGCCCCCGTTCCCTGTATTCTTGGTCTGTAGCAGACAGCTGCCAGTGTGCCTCCTACTGCTCTCTCCCAGGGCCTTGGCTAGCGGGCATGGCCCTGTGTGTGCTGTCCTCCTTCCCTCTTTGTACTTCATGTCCTTGACTGCTGCTGGGCATAAAATACGGTAATGTTTTATGGTTGGATTTGAAATTCATGTACCATTTCATATTGTAGTACTGTTTCTATAATGCATTTTTTTTTTGTCTTTGCAGTCTAAATCAACACTGTTTTTTTTTTTTTTTTTTTTTAATGAATAATTGCCTTGTGTTGAGGCATCATGCTAGGTCTACTATGGAAGTGAGTTATTTCAAAATTTGTATTTACCTGTATAGAACCCCGTCTACTGGGGGAAACCACTGAGTTGCATATGATGAGCTTTGCAAAGTGCAAAGAACAGGGTCTTATTGAGGTTAGAACCTAATACCACCCGCCTGTAGTGGGGGAAACTGCTGACTTACATATGAGGAGTTTTGCAACATGGTGAGCAGGGTGTTATGGAGGTTTGTACTTAATAAGTCCTATGGCTGTAAGATTTACTGAGTAGGCTATTTGGTATTTGAGGTATGAGTATAGACATGTGTCTAGATGTAAGAACAGCTGAAGGGATGGCTCTGAGAACTGCAGAATCTGAGTATGAGGCCAGCATTTTAATTTAGTGATTTCATAAAGCCTTCCTTTCTGGGCTGCAGGGTCATAGGTCATGTTTCTGAGTAGGGTGAGATTTTGTATGGTAAAGAGTTCATATGCTTTGAGAATTGATATAAAGGCAAAACCACTTTTCTGAGTCATTTATACAATGATAATTAGGCATGGAAGTCCATTAGCAAAAGCAAGATTTAAATAGCCCTCTTGAGCCAGGTGTGGTGGCGCACCCTTGTAATCCCAGCATTCGGGAGGCTGAGACTGGAGGATCCTGGTTCGCGGCCAGCCTCAGCTACCTAGTGAGGCACTCCGCAACTTAGTGAGACTCGGTTTCAAAATAAAGAATAAAAAATAGGGCTGGGAGTATAGCTCAGAGGTAGAATGCCCCTGAGTTCAATCCCCAGTACCGCAAAAAAAAAAAAAGCCCTCTTGACCTTCATTAAAATAGCCCCTTCTAACGTGTGTGTGTGTGTGTGTGTGTGTGTGTGTGTGTGTGTATTCTGGAGATTGAACCCAGATGTGCTCTACCAGGGAGCTAACCTCCTTAACCATTTCTATTTTCTTTTGAGCCAGTATCTTGCTAAGTTATCCAGGTTGGCCTTGAACTTGCAGTCCTGTTTTCTTAGTTTCCTGAGTAGCTGGAGTTACAGGTGTGTTCCACTGTCTCCAGCCTATTTTCATTTTGAATATAGTTGCTTAATAGTAATTCATTGCTACATAAACTAGCAAAATGTTTTAAAAAAAAAAAAAAGTTAAGCCTATTATGAAGATTTTGCAAAAAAAAAAATTGAACACAAGGAAGTTATCAAGGTCACCCTTATAAGATTCTTTCTTTTGTACGGCCTAAATATTTGGGAAATAGCATTTTCTGCCTTGGATTAAAATACATGAGGTTTGATACAGCCATTCTTATTCAATACACAGATCTCCAGGGTCTAAGATGTCATGGAGACTTGAAGGAACTTTAGAAATTTTGTTTCTTTTGTATATAAATCTAACTTGCACTAGGTCATAGATCTTGAATTCAGTAGAGCCAGGAACTTGGATCGGAATTTAGCTTTCCAGGTTGTAAGTCAAAATCTACATAGAAGATTTCAGTGCTTCTGGGTTTGGTGGTGGTGGTAATTATCTTTAATACTATTATTATTTGATTACTCCAGCAATATACAACATTGGTCTTTTGCCAGAAGATAAGCCATACTGGTGGTTAATAATTACCTGGAGCCGGGCGTGGTGGCGCACACTTGTAATCCCAGTACTCAGGAGGCTGAGACCAGAGGATCTGGGTTCACAGCCAGCTTCAGCTATTTAGTGAAGCCCAGTTTCAAAGTAAAGAATAAAAAATATGGCTGGGGATGTAGCTCAGAGGTAGAATGCCTGTAGGTTCAATCCCTAGTACCCCCCCCAAAAAAAATTACCTGGACCATTTTCATAAAAATGTGTTCAATGTCCCATCTTCTTTGTGTAATTCAAGATTCTAAGTAGCGAGTTCTGTCAGAGTGTGCATAATAGACAGAAAATCTGAACTACCTTTGGGATTATGGCTGAAATTGTTACATTCCTGGAGTCAAGGTTTCTGGGATTCTATGAGGAGGAGAATGGGGGGAGGGAGGGTCAATTTATGGAAATTAAAGTTGCAGTTTCTAAATATCTACTGGTTAGTGGAGGCTAATGATAGCCTATATAAATAAACTTAGCCAGCTGGATCTGGTGGCACACGCCTGTAATCTCAGTACTTGGGAGGCTGAAACAGGAGGATCACAGATTCGAAGCCAGCCTTGGCAACTTTGCAAGGTTCTCGGCAACGTAGGGAGACCCTCTTTCCAAATAAAAACTAAAATCAGTTGTTTCCAGTGTTTAGTAATTTTTGGGGGGATTTGTATGTATTATTAGGGAGACAGAAAGTTGAATTATGATTTTCCTAGGGGTGGGAGAGTAGATGCACCTGTAAGTCAAAAGGAATATTTAAGTATATTTGGAGGAGCAATTTCTGGAGTCAGGGTCTGCATTATGGAAAGTAATGAGTTGCTGTGTAGAAAAAAAATGGCTTTGCAATTACAGGCATTTAAATCATAAGGACACATGAATATATGTATAGCATATTTATGTTTTAAAGTATGCCATGCAGTTAAGTGTTTGGGGAAAAATAAACTTTACAATGTGCTAAAAATGTTAAGATGTAATACTAGTGTAAGTCTGATTAAACAGCACAACTCAGCACAGATGTACTCTTTGGATCTGTGGGTCAGGGTTGTGATGTCCTTCAACATGTGACTTAATGATGTTTTTTAAAAAATCTGAAACTGTTTAAACAAACTCTGTGTTCAGGTGTATAACTCAATCATGTTGTGTGATTAGTGCCTCAGTTTTCTTTCTATATTTGGTTTGTTGATAAAAGGAAAGTTAGAGCTAGCTTAGGTAACTGGTTCCAGTAAAGATATATGGTATAACATAATCACATCCTCAGAATTTAAAAGTCATTTGCAGATGTTTGTAGAAGGGACACCCCATTGAACCTTCTAAGATGCCATCTCTCCATGTTAACCCTTGAAGATGAGAACTCCAAAAAAACAAGAACAAACAAACAAAAAAAACCCCTTAGTTAATACTTGTCACTAAAAATTACCTGTTTTGTCATCTTTGAACATAGATTTTGGAATCTGTCGAGACAAAAATAAGTCCTGAACTCGGTCTTATATATCAACTAATATCATGGAAACGTGAATACAGTTTCCATGATATTAGTTCTAAGAGATGGAAACTTTGGTTCAGAGAGGTGAAATAACTCATCCACAGGGAAAAAGATCAGAATTTGAACTTAGAAATGTCTGACCTGATGTTTCTAACAAGTTCAGGTTTTAAACTCTTCGTCTCTGCATCCCTTGTACTGTGTTAGGCACTTACTGAGCTCCAGCATAAACCACTTTCCAGTTTTTTTGCAGTTCTCTGTGTAGGCTTTCCTTCTGTTGATTCCTCCATCACACTGGAGAGGAGAGGCAGGCTGAGAAATTGGCATTGTAGCTCCTTTCTAATTTTATTGTGATTTTCAGTGATACTAGAAGGTTTTTTTTTTTTTCCTTTTCTTTTAACAAGCAGTAACTGAGTGTGCGAGCCCAGGATAAAGGAAAATGACACTGGTAGAGTTTGCTTGCCCTAGGTATTACCTACTTAGTTTCCTAGGAAACAGAAACATGATTTACAAATATTGATTTGAAAAAGCTTAAAGGAAATCCTGGGCCCTTGTTTCTGCCATTAAAATAGCTTCTCTGAAGAGATCAAGTTAAATAATTGAATCTTGAATGGCCACATTTTATTTAGAACACATCCTGCACAGTAGGTGGTTCCGTGAGCTTTGAATTGAGATTCATTATCACTGTAATCTTTGTTGCTATCCTTTAGTTTTCTATTCTGGAGAAATAGGAGACTTATTTTCCTCTAGCTATGTGTGGTCTAATTGGTCATCCTTTGATTTTTTTTTTTTTTTTTAAGTGATAC
>PVLC010031531.1:0-18754 GCA_004027655.1 Graphiurus murinus
TATCTCTCTCTATAAGGTGCATGTTATATGCATTTGTGCCTATTAGACTTTTTAAGGCATTAATCCTGGTGTGTTGATTAAAACATCTGCCGTGTTACTCTATCATCATACCCTGCAAAGAACCGGGCTACTCCCATTTCATACACTTCCCAGTGGGCTCATTCTTTTAGAAATAGTCATCAGGCACACACAAAAAGCAATTTAAATGGTTCATCTTTCCTCTTTTCATCCATAGACAAATTTCAATAATTATCTTAGTCAACCCATTAATTAGTCTAAATTTGCCCAAGCATAATTGATGCTGCCTACACAATTTTCTATAAAAATTTGAAATGGATGGCTAAACAGAGAATTTTTTGTTTGTTTGACTAAGTGCATTTTCCCCCTATGCAAAATGTGTTAGTGAATGCTTATCTAGTGTAATAGCCTGGCTTTGGGTGTTCTTGTCTGCATCTGTGATAGAAAGAAGTTTGAATCTGTGAAGTCAAATTGTGCCTTGGCAATTTCTAGTTTGTTGACATATGGTCTGCTCTTTGATCTTGCTGCGAAAACCTGTTGCCATACTTGTTGAATGAGGATTAGGTTGACTTGCCCTGCCTTCTAGAACTTCTCTCTTGACTAGACACCAGGCTGAATTCTACATCCACATCTTCAAGCACTTTGTTTTTCTATCCCTCCTTCATGCTTTATTTGTTGGGCTTCCTCAAGAGCCCATTCTTATACCTTTTCTATGATTTGGCAACATGGATTTCTGGGTAATCTGCTTTCAAACCTTCATTAGCCCTGTGCATGAAAAGGATGTCCATTATTATCAATGTCAATCTATAACCCCAGCATTGCTAGGCACAGTTCTTTCTTAATCTTTAGACCACTTTTTTCAACAGACTGTTCTTTGCAGAAAGGAATAAGGGAAAAAATATGGGGATACTTGCAAGAGCATAAGCACTTTCAGGTTTTTTTTCTAGATTCATGAAGATGAGACAAGAATAAAATAATAAAAAGAAAGAGTGACTTTCAAATCAGTGTCCTGAAAATTTTCAGATAGTCTGGGAATTAGATACAGAATATTTTTTAACCCCAGTTGGGATGATGATAGTGGTAGCTTTACCAGAGGCATATCTAGAATAGAACAAAATATCTAGAAGCCAACACAAAATGAAATACAAATTCAGAAACTGAAGGTAGAATTTCATAGCAGAAGAATAACGTTGGATTATTCAATACCACTAGCATAATGGATTAAATATGTAAAGTATATCAATATTAAGTTTTATCCCCAAATAAATGCCAGATAGAAAAAAAAGTCAGTATAGTGCAAAAGTCAAGAAAAAATAACCTCACAATTTAGGAAAATCTATACGAAATATGTTAGTTTGTGAAACATTTTTAAACACGACATCAAAGAAAATCATGACAAGTGGACAAATCTAATGATATAAAAGGTAGTGTTTTCTCACTATCATAAACCATGAACACTTTCAAAAGCCCACATTTAAATGGGAAAATATTTCTTTGTGTAGAAGCAACAAAGATTGATGTTGTTAACATATATTCTTTTTATATACATATATTAATAAGAAAAAAGACAAATGTCTCTAAATCAAAATGGAGACAAGGGTGGCAAATTTGCAACTTGCAATAGAAAAAGAAAAGAAATACAAACAGCCAGCAAACATGAAAACCAATTCCAATTCAGGTATCAAAGAACCAAAAATTATGACAATAGGTTTTTGATATATGATGGTGTTATAGGTTAAAATAAAAGATGGTGCCAGGTCTTGGTAAGGGGAAGGGCAGTAGAACTCCCTCGAGTAGGAGTACAGTTGATCTTAGAAGTCAGTCTCACTCTATATTTCATATCTATATTGTATATCTAAAGCCTCAAAGAGTGAATAATTTTTCACTCAGCAACTCTACTTCTAGGAATTTATCTGGAAGAGTCTTATAAATCTGCACTGATGCATGTATAACAATGTTCTCAAAAAATGGCATAATAATAGAAATCTGGAAATCACATAAAAATTCAATGATAGTCTAGCTCAAGTCAAATATCTTCCCCAAAGTTCCTTAAATGAATTTCTTCCTCCTCACTATCTCTCATTCTGTCCCCAACCCATACTAATCGGCACCTGACCCAGGGATCTCAATGAACTCACAAAGTCACCAATGACCTCTGTTACCAAATTTAAGGCACACTCTTAGTCCCTAGCACCCTTAATGTTCCAGCACTACTGAACACAGCTGACCCCTTCTCTCTAGCAACATTCCAAGTCTCAAGGTAATTATTGCCAGTGCAATAACTGTCCTCCCTAATGTGAGTGGTCCTTGTCCAATCAATGGAAGGCAGCCCAACTAGAGGAGAAAGGGATGATCTTCCCCCAAATAAGAGGGATTTCTTCAACCCCTGTGACTTCAACTTGGGACATTTTTTCCCTGCCTTTGTATTTGAATGGAAACAACATATTTTCTTAGGTCTTGAGCCTGCTAGCCTTCCTACTGGACCTGCACCATCAGCTATCTAGCTTGCCAACTGCAAATCTTGGGACTTAGCCTTCATAATTGTGAGTGTCCATGGATGCACACATGCAGGAATATGCACACACTATTGGTTTCTGTTCTGGAAAATTTAGACTTATGCACCTCTTTCAGATAGCTCTATGACATCCAAGACAATTTCAGATGGCCTTTTATACATTTATTCTGAAGCCTATATTCTCCACTCCCTTGTAATGCTCAATTTTGCTGAAACTCCTGATTCAACAGCAGAAAACAGAGAATGTGCTGGTTTTGTTCACAGCTGTATTCCCAGTAGCCAGCATAGTGCTTGGCAATTAGTAACTCATGTTTGTGAAATTAAGACCTACATGGAATGTCCTTTAAAATTTTTATTTTAACAGAATATTTGGCATCATAATAAGATGGTTAAATATACCTATGAAAAAAATCTACAGAAATACATATGTATAGTAAATACCATGTTTATATAATATAAAAAAGCTGACTATACAGACAAAATTGCTCATTTCAGATTGGCTTTCTGCCTTTCTGCATTCTCATTTATTTCTGAGTTCTCTGCCTTGAGTATGTACCTACTTTTGTACCTAGCATACTTAGTAATAAATATAACTAAATTCTTATGTATATCTAAAAGACAATTAAATTAAAAGAGAAATGAAAAGCAGCAATGATACTATAACATATTAAATAATACGCTTCTACTTTATATGTAATGATTTCCTCTCCTACAAATCAATAAGTAAAAGACAACCAGGATAGTTTTTAAAAATGGACAAAAGACATAAATACATCATCTACATTTAGAAAAGACATTAAGATGACTGATGACATGTGCAGCACCACTATTAATTAGGAAAATACAACTATAAACAAAGGATCCTTTTTGTTCTTGTTACCAGCCAAAATGAAAAGATAAAAGATAAAATTCTGTGGTGGCATGATTATCCTTTGACTTAGTAATTCGATTTCTTGGCCTTCACCCAAACTAATAAATTAAAGCTATAAGACACAAATGTAGTAAAAGTTTTAAAAAATATTATGTTTGAAAATTAATTAGGTCAATTATATGATATAATGAATTATTATCAGGATTACTTTTGAGTGGTGGGATTATTAATTAGTTTTGCTTCTGTAAACCTTTCATATATTATCCCATAAAAGTGTCTTAATATTATAAATCAAGAGGAAATTATATACTGGTTAAAAAATATAAGGATGAGTTAGAAGTATTGGAGGCAGGGATTGATGTGAGTTAGGAGCCTGTGTCTAAAGTGAGAACAAGGGAATAATTGCTATGAAAAGAGCAGAAATGGTTTTTGTGCAAGTGAAGGCGGAAGTCTAAGAGACGGTTCAGAGGAAATGGAGAGAATGACGAGCAGGGGACATTCGGATAGTAAAATGCCTCTGCCTGTCCTGTATGAATGAACAGGAATTCAAACCTAAACACAGAATGTAGATAGCCCATGGCTTTTAAAGAAGGTCAAATAATACAGGAATACTTTGAGAATATTCCAGGGTCATTTCAGAATCCATCTCTAGCAGCTCCACACACCAGAGCAGTGGCCATATATTAATCCTTTCTGGTTTCTCTATGCCGGGCATCCAGGTACCACTCCTCAATTTCTCACAAACTCTATCTCAAAGGAGTAAACCAAGCAGTGGGAGAATTCCTGAATGGATGCCATTTGAAATGGAGTATGTTAAAAATGATATTATGACAGGTTAAAGTGAAAGCTCCCACAATTCATGACTTTGGGACAGGGTGGGGACATTATTTAGAGATGAAATATTTTATGATACTTGTCACTGTTCTAAGAAATCCTACTTTCTGCTGGCACCCCAGTGTCTAGAAGGAAAATACAAGGTATTACATTCATGAGCCAATGATAAATCACACATGCATGTACACATACATGCAAGTGCACTTGTGCGTGTGTGCGTGTGCGCGCGTGCACACACACACACACAGTCCTTCTATTCTACTTTCACAAACTCCTATGCATAAAACTAGAAACTCTTCTATTCCTTTTTTATCCAATGCAGATTTAAATACATACATATATTGAGGACTGACATTGACTGAAACACTGAATATTATTTTTCTTCATAAAACAGTAATGCATTAGATTTATGTAACACATTCTATTTGGGCATTTATTACTAAATCCAGTTTGACATAGTTTCTTTCAGTGGCATATGCTTAAACATTACACTTTTGCTTTGACATTTATATTTGCTCTTGTCCCTATAGAATAATGACTTGCCCTTACATCCCACCTCCAGTCAGAAGCCAGTCAATAGCAATAGAAGACAAACAAGGAGGAGAACAGGTAGTAAAGCAAATTTTCCACACGTGTACATTTACCTCTGTGTTCTTATCTGCACCTAGCCATGCCCACACCTCAGGCGTCAACTCGCTCGGCACATAAAGCTTATATGGTGCAGGAGCTAAACAAAAAATGAATTTGAGTCTTCCACTTAAGAAAGGTGGGTGCAGTCAAACTTGATGTGCCTACTGCTATCCCATCTGCCTTCTTTTTCTCCAGGATAAGCCATCTTGGAAGCTCTCCAGCACCCTGCATTTTCTTCCCAAGGCCCTGAGGTCCTAAGAGTAGGTGATGTTCCTTAGAGCAGTGGCAAGTATTAGGATTTGTCCCTAAATAATGTTTCCAGCCTGTCCCCAAATGATGAGTTGGAGCAGAGGGTTTCAGTGTGACCTGCTGTGATACCATTTTCCACAGAGGCTCCCCTGGACGAACCTCCAGATACACATGTATGCTACTCCTGATACTATGTGAATCTCATTTCCTATTTTGGAAAGGAAAGAAACTGACTGCAAATTAATACAGCTCTATGGAAATCAGTATGGAGATTCCTTGAAAGACTAGAAATGGGACCATCATATGACTCAGCTAATTCCACTCCTTGGTATTTATTCAAAAGAACTAAAGTCAGCACACTATAGTGACACCTGAATACCCATGTTTATAGCGGCATAATTCACAATAGCCAAGTTATGGAATCAGCCCAGGTGCCCATCAACACATAAATGGATAAAGTAATGTGGCATATATACACAATGAAGTTTTACTCAGCCATAAAGAAGAACAAAATTATGTCATTTGCCGGTAAATGGATGGAACTAGAGAACATCATACTAAGTGAAATAAGCCAGACTTAGAAAGTCAAGGGCTATATTCTTTCTCTCATATGCAGAAGCTACAGAGAATAAAAGAATTTTTAAAGCGGGATCTCATGAACATAGAAAGGAGACCAGTAGAGGGAGACCTGGGGGAGGGAAGAGGGAAGAGGAGAGAAGTTGTGAGGAATGAAATGGACCCAATTATGTCACCTGCATTATGAATACATCACAAAGAATCCTACTATTGTGCCTAATTACAATGTGCCAAAGAAATTAAGTTGAAAAGGAGACCTTTTAGCTTCCTGAAAACTGTGGAAAGGGGCCCCAGGCAATGAGATCCCGATGTGGTATCCATCTCTCTCTCCTTCCTCCCACCCGCTCCTCCTCTCTCTCACCTTAATGGCTACAGTTTCTCTCAACCCATAACCTTTATTTTCTCTCTTTCTCTCCCCCCACCCACAACTCACTTTTACTCTTTCACACATTCTTATCTTTTTTTCTCTCCTGCCATTCAACTTCTCCTTTTCTCTCTTCCTCCCATGTTTTTCTTTCTCTGACACGCACCAAGACCTTCTCTCAGCCTTTCACTTCCTCCTGCAGGTCACTTTCTTCCCACTCACATTTACTTTCCTTTTCACACCTTTACTTTCCCTCAGCTATTTTTACTTTCTTTCAAGCACATGCACCTTTCCTTTATCTCTCTTCCTCCTCCACACACATTTTCTTTCTGTCACAAACCTTTACCTTCTCTCTTGTATCCACCTTTACTTCACTCTCATGTAGCTTACTTCATCACAGTTCTATTTTTTCTTTTCTCTTTCTTTCTTTTGTGGAACTAGAGATTGAACTCAGGAGTATTCTACCACTGAGCTACACCCTCAGCTCTATTTTAATATTTGCCTTGAAACAAGATCTCCCTAATTTGCTGAGTGCCAAGTTGTTGAGTCTGGCCTCAAACCTGTGATCCTGTCTCAGTCTCTTAAGTACTAGGAATACAGGCACATGTCATGACATCCAGCTTTATTTCCTCTCTCATATATGCATGTTCTCTCCTCTCTCTCTCTCTCTCTCCTCTCTCTCTCTCTCTCTCTCTCTCTCTCTCTCGTCTCTTTCTCTAACATACATACACACACACACACACACACACACACACACACACACACACTTTTTCATTTACACTCACCTCTTATCTTCTCTCCTCTCATACCCAACCACTTTCCCTGTCTATCCTGAAGCATTCCAAGGACAGGGTGAAATTGCCAAGTCAGAGTTCATAGTATCACCGGGCAGACAGGAAGGCTGCAGGGACATTTGAGGATGGTGTTGAGATCTCCCACATGCCTGGTCAGATGGAGGTGGAACTCGTGGATATGTCTCCAGGGAAACCTAAATCAACCATCTAGCTTCACTTACTCTTAGTTGACTTAAAAATCACTAGTTTTAGAGGTCACACATTATTAGTTTCCCACTGTCTCTGTTGTAGATAACACTTCTGGCAGGTGGGTTAATATGGTAACAGTTGCCCGAGTTGCTTTTCAAGGACTTGAAGGCCACTTTTTGCTGAAAACACTGATTCTTAACTTGGGCCTGCAAATGTCCAGTGGGTGACTGGAAGAACTTGACATCTAAGTCTTCATATTGTATCTGTTTCTTTTACTGACTTAACCTTTGGGTCAGATTTCTACCCAGCTCTGCAGGTAGACATGTCTAACATTTAAGAAATGTTTTGTCTATAACTCTAATGCAGGATTAACCTGACCTACATTTGAATAGCCTCTCACCTTCTACTTGAAGGTTAAAGATACACTTACTTGCCACCTTGAAAAGAAATGCCAGACCATGAAAGGAGCAAAATCAGGTGGCGCCCAAGTTCCTGCAAGGTCTCCACCTAGACACAAAAATGACATTAATCTTTCTCCCCTTTACTAGCCTATTTCTCTTCCTCGTTATTCCTGCCCTGTATCTATGATATCTCACTTCCTTGGAGTTGAGAAGCTATTTTACAAAGAGAGCTCCAACTACTTACTTTTTTGGCTGCTGAAAAAACCTTTCTCTCTCCCCAAAACATGTCTCTGGTTTTGCTGTGGATGAGCTTCTGGACATGGGTTTGGTAACAGATACAGAGGACATTTCTCAGGTGGAATTGAGGGTCTGAACAACTGTTTCGATGTGAGGGGTAAACAGAAGGCAGAATCTGGGATGAGTTTAAGGTTTCTAGCTAGCACATTAGAAAACGTAAGCAAGGGTCATATAAAGTGGTAAAGTCTGGTATGGTGGCACATTCCTCTAATCCCAATACTTGAGAGGCTGAGACAGGAGGATTGCAGGTTCAAGGTGAGCCTCAGCAATGCAAGACTCTTAGTAACCTAGCACAATCCTGTTTCAAAAAATTAAAGGGACTGAGGGTGTATCTTGGAGGTAGAATGCTCGTGAATTCAATCCCAAGTACAAAAAAAAAAAAAAAATAAGCCATGTAAAGATGTAAAATGGTAAAAGGAGCAGGTCTGAGCATTCCTTGATGTTAGAATTGCTTTATTGAAAGTAAGGAAATACTGTGGCATATTCAGACTATTCCGACCCCCAAAAGAAGAGAAAAGAATCAACAATTCCACACAAGTAGTCCTTGAATTTTGTTTGTTCAACTTGAAACACTTCTCCCTCTGGTATCGTATTCAGGGTCCTCAAAGCATATTTTCTCAGCAAAACATAAGCCTTGTGCATTAGCAGATTAAAAAAAAATTTATGGAGCTATCTCATGATAGCAACTTTTGCCTGCTCCCAGTTGAAGGCCAGCTGCACCATCCCTTTGCACAATACCATGGAAGCAATGTCCTCGAAGGCTCACAGGCTTGGTGATAGCAGGGAGGTTGTGCTCCCTGTTCCTCACAGGGTTCTAGCTGCCTGCCGGAATGGCAGTCACTTAGTGGATGCTTGGAAGCATGTTGGAATGAATGAACATTTGAAATTCTTTTTCCATGTTGACATTCATTATTATTCTGTTAAAACAGAATATTGAAATGAAATTGTGGAAGCACTTGCATTTGTGATAAGAAGTGCAGGTCCATAAACCCAATGCCATGAAGACAATCATTATGCATCACTGAAAAGCAGTAAATGTTTAGCCTCAACTGGATGTTTCTCAACAAAAAGTATAAAATTAAAGATATATTGAATGTTGGAAACAGCATTGAATATTATATGTAAAAGGTGAGGCGAGTTCTGTGTATGGGGGGATTATTATTTTTAGATTTCTTGAACCTGGCCTCCTCACTCCTTCTCCAGAAAAGAAAAACTTATTGGGAGGCTAAGACAGGAGGATGGCCTCAGCAAGTAGCAAGACTCTCAGTAACCTAGCAAAATCCTGTCTCAAAATTAAAAATTAAAAAAAGAGCTAGGGGTATACCTCAGAGGTAGAAGGCCCCTCGATTCAATCCCCAGTACCACAAAATAAAACAACAAACAAAAAACAAACCTAAGCAAACTCTTCTAACATTGGACATTTGACTTCTATGCAAAATTTCAGAAAAGTGTTGTGTTCTAAAGTAAGGGTTGCCTGTCTCAATGGCAGAACCATGGTTCTTGTTGCCCAAACACAAGGAACATTGTGGTTAGTGTAAAGACATTCAGTAAACATTACTGTTTAGCCAATTCATCCTTAACTTGGTGAGAGAAAAAGCAGAGGCTGATGCCCCGTGAAAGGAAGCACATATGGTGTGCCTTCATTTGAAAAGAGCTATGTCCACCTGTGGCTGAGACCATTACCAGCCACAAACCTAGCAGTGCCAAAATTAAAATTTTATGTGCCTCTTTCCCCTGCACTTGGGATCTGCTGGACACTTTTCCCTACCATCCTATACAGAAGGCAACTCCGTGTGTCAGAGACTACTCATGGAAAAGTTGCATGGTCTTATGCAATGGTCTTGAAAGTTTGCTGGGAATGTTCATCCCAGAATGCATTCAGTGGCTCATTTATCCATTTACTCAAAGGAGTACTGAGTGTCCACTACACATCAGCTATTGTTCTAGACTCTAGGAGTACAGCAGTAACAAGCAGACAGTCTCTGATCTCCTAACAAACACCCACAGATGCTCAGCATTGTTTCATTTTGAAACCACAGAATATCTGCTCTTACCCGCTGCTCTGAAAGGGGAGCCTCTGCAACCAGCAAAGCAGCCCACCAGATTACAGGGAGGTCTCGCAGCCAGTCACAGGTAGTAGAGATACAGCACTCTCTGAGGGTCTCCAGCCCTCTGTTTAACATCAATTCATAAGCCTTCCTCTTGTGACACCAAAGTGACTGGAAAATCAAACGCATCCCAACAATCAATGATCATAGGAAAGAAGTATCATCTTGACTAGAAACTTTAGCTTGTATAAAATTACAAAAACAAATGAACAAAAGGAGCCATACAAAGAAAGTAATGAGTTGATAGAGTGAATAACTAGACATGTCTGTCTCACCTTTGTTTCCTTTGCCAGGATCAATTGCAAAGACCAGCTACAATCTTGAAATGCCTAAGCAAGAGTGCTCAGGAAGCCTGAAGCAGTCAATTCACCTGACCCACAGGATCTTGACCATGACCAACACAGTCAGCAATTACAGTCAAAATGGATCATGTGTTTAGCTGAAGGGTGGTTCATACTGTCACTGGTGGTCTTTACAACCTAGAAAGAGGAGTATCCATTCCTTATCTCTTGGCAACAAGGCAGACAAGAAGGCCAGCTTTAGGCTATAATTCACTCAGCAAATTCTCAAATGGACCTAAGGATTACTATTCTTCTCAAATCCAATTCACTCTCATAGAGTTACTGATCTTCATTAGTACTGGCTGGGGGTTCCTCTATTTGTGAAATTTCTTTGATGCAATGATCTACCATGCCACCATGTGCATCTGCTGTAAATGATGCTCAGTGCCAGCTTGATACAAAGCCAGCTGGCCAGAAACAGGACACTTAGGACTCCTATCGGCTTGGGGCTCAGTGTCCCTGAGACACTGCTCAGTATCCTCAGAGTGAAGAAGATGGTAGCTTCATGTCCCAACAGGGCAGTCCACATCAAGGATCCATGAGTTTCTTCAGGGAATTCTATGAGGACACACCCCCAAAAACGAAGCCAAAGTTCAGATGTTCCTGTGAAGGCCTTCCACTGTCCTAATAATATCCTCAGTCCTGATTATGAATAGTGGATGATTATGCCAATGGAATGGGAAGTCCAGATGGAAATCCAGGGGCTTACTCTATATAGACAGTTGCAAGATTCTGCCGTTTGAGTAGGGTTCAGTGTTTAGTGCCACACCACCTGCTCGGTATGTATGCAGGATGCCCAAGCAAGGTGGGCCCTCTGAGAACCTGCAAGCCATCCTGGATTTTGTCTTCATTACCTTTCTTTTGGTGACTATAGAGACCACAACTACAGGTAAACCAGGTGATTGAAGGATGTTTCTATTTCTGGCAACAGAAATACTCATATAAATCACCTAGTGGAGTGCCTGGAACCCATTATGTAAATGACAAACCCATTTTCTTGCCTCTGTGTCATCTTTCTTTTTTTAGGCTATAATTCACTCAGCAAATTCCAAACAGCAACAACATAAAAAAAAAACAAAAACAAAAACAAAAAACCAAAAAGCAAAAAAAAAACTTCTCCTCCTCTTCCTCTTCCTTTTGTGGTACTAGTGATTGAACTCAGGAGAATTCTACCTGCAAGTTGCATGCCCTCCCTCAGCCCTTTTTATTTTTTGTTTTGAAACAGGGTCCCTTTAAGTTGTTGAGAATCTTGTAACAGTGCTGAAGCTGCCCTTGGACTCGTAATCCTCCTGTTTCAGTCTCCCGAGTACTGGAATGACAGGTGTAGCTACCAATGCATTCTTAATGTCTGCCTCCTGGTGGCAAAAGGCAAGTATCTGTTTTTAAAGTGAGATAGTATGAGACTAGCAAGGGAGTGGAAGGATGCTAGAGACCAGCAGGCCTGGCCTGGCATCATGGCCATTTCTACTGATGCTCTTTGAGCCCTAACTTGAAAAATCTGGGCTGAGAAAGGAGAATAACTTTGCCTCCAAACATCACTGTGGATGTTATTCAGAACACAAAGAAATGTCAAAGCTGAAATAACCATAATGCAATTGTACTTAGCCTGTTTACTGAAATATCAGTCATTGCTCTGCACAGCAATTCCATTTTTAAAGTTCATTGTGCTAGAAAAAAAACATGTCGTAGCTCCTTAATTCTCCCTTTCTCAAGGTGGGTGGGAGGTGAGAAGTTTCTGAACTGTATGAAAATCCACATTTCCGCAGCAGCATCTTGGAGCTCTCTCCAGCATCTTGCACACACTCTCTCTTCCTGGAGCCTGGAGGAAGCTTCCACCCCCTGTGGCCTGCCCTCATTCTGACAGCACACATTAAAAGAGCATCAGCAGCAGCAGAGAACACAAAGAGAGCATCCTGGGGCCACCAAGCACCTGCCCTGCTGTCTGAGGAGGACCAGGGCTCACCGGGAGCTATAGGTTGAGTCTGGTCCCCTCACCTTTTAAGAGCATCAGTGGCCAGTGCTCGCAAGTCAACTTCTGCAGAATCTGGCTTCTGGTTGGTGCAGTCAGCAGGAGGTTCAGGGATGAGATTGGAGGAGAGGAGGATGGAGAGTTGGTACAATAACGCCCTCGCTAATCCCTCATGATTTGGACAGTAGCTATCTTCTCCTGCAACAGAGCTTCTCAACCTCAGTCCTGAATAACTCCTTGTTTTGAAGGGTTGGCTTGTGTACTGTTGGTTATTTTAAAGCTACTTTGATCTATAAACTCTCTCTATGCCAGACACACCTTACCGAAGTTGTCACCAAAATGTGACCAAAAATGTCTCCAGAAATTGCCAATGTCCCCTGGGAGATAGCATTGCCCCCAGTTGAGAACCCTTGCCACCCTCTCGGTGGACAGCCTCTCCACTTAACTCCTGTGGCTAACCCATGGAGCCCACCACCTGCAGGTAGCTGCAGGGAATCTGCGACAGGTACATGTAAGACATGTACTCCTCAATCTGGACTACCCTAACTAAAGATACTGTAGACCACGAGCTTCGAGGGACGAGGGCTCCCACACTGAGCACACCCCACCCAGGATGTTTCCAGCACAATGTTGTTGTGAGAGTATGCCAAGGAAGTACTCCTAGCTGTCTATCTAGAATCCCAGTGGCTTTAGTGAAACCCTCTTTCCTGGCTTTTTCTTCAGAAGAAGCAGAACACAGTCATACCACCTTGCTTTCCATCCCAGCTTCTCTTTCTAATGATTCTTCATATCTCGGGGCAATTTCCTCCTCAGAGGACGAAAGGTCTAGGAGGCTTCAGAATTGGCACCAGCGCCCTGTGGTTAACCTGTGGCTGGCGGCAAGCACTGCTGGTCCCCAGGATGCAGCAATCACCTCTAAATGAGGCCTGCCTTTGCCTTCATTTAAGGGCTTGTAACAATTGCTTTTTCTCCCTCAGGAATATAACCTTGGAGATGAGCTGTTTTTGCACCAGTAAACGTGTGTGCCAGGTTCCCAAAAGAGTTCCACAGAGAAGTACTGATTCCTCCTGCCAACCCAAGAGGAAGGCACTGGTCTGTGGTCACTGGTTCTCCAAGTAAATTGCAGAGGCTAAGGGCTGGAGGCCGGGCTAGGTACAGGCAGGTGCATCTGAGATAGTTTGCTTCTGGAGTATGTGTGTCATCAATGAGTATCTAGCATCTATGATGCTGTCCTGGTGTCACTATCAGTGTCCTATGCATGCTGTTAGGATGTCTTATGAGAAAACCCGGCAAGAATGATCCCACAGATATGTGCCAGTGGAGCCAGGAATAAGTTCTCCCAGAGTATATTTAGACTCGGGCACTGTTTCTCCAGTCCTGGACGGGCACATGCTGCTGCATGGTCCTTGTTTGGCTTAGTTGTGGGGCTAGAATGCTGTTTCACCAGTCATCATTCTGCTTGCCTCTGCCAAGCTAGATGTCTGCAGTGGGGAGACCAGGAGAACTCTGCTCCTGGCCCCAAGTAAGCAGCCCCGACAGCACATGCTGACATACACTCGAGAGCAAAAAATCCACATTCTGCAGTTGGGGTTTAGTTGCCACACTTAAGATTTCTGTTAGAACTGCAACCTCGGTGACTACAACCCCGATACTGTCTGTGGCTCCCCTCAGCCCTCTCAGGGAGGAGGCCTCAGCCTGTATCTCCATCCTATGGTGGGTTGAGGAAATCACAGTTATCTCATTACTTGACTTCAGCCTTGCAAAGAAGCAGTTTCGGTCTGAAACGTCAACACAGAACAAATCACATCTTTGGGCTTTCGTCGCTTCATCTGTAAGATGAGGTTGAGCATATTTTTTAATCCATTCTCAGGATCTTTTTCTCTTTTGAGCTCTAATTTTCATTCAGTAAAATATACAACTCTTAGGCATACAGCTGGATATATTTCGGTGTATGTATACATCTACATGCCTGCTGCTCAAACTGCTATAGAGAACATTTATCTTCATCGCTCCAGAATTACCTCATTTCCCATCCTAAATGATACTGTGCCACCATAGGTAAGAACTATTCTGACTATTATCAGCATTAGAGCAGTTTTGCCTATTCCAGAGTGTCATATAAATGGAATCACATAGTAAGTACTCTCTAGTTTCTAGTTTTATTTGTTCAACATGAAGGTTTTGATGTTAATCCACATTACTGGGTGTATCAACAATTGGTCCCTTTCTATTGCTAAGTGGTATTCCATTGTGTGGATATAATAGTATAATCTATCTATTCTTCTTTGGATGGTCTTTTGGGTTGCTTCCAGTTTGCGGCTATTACCAAAAAAGCTATTACAAGCACTTTTATGCAGACATATTTGTGGATATACACACAAATCTAGTCCAAGTTCTGGGCCTGAGTAGTTTAAGCACTAAAATTCATCCAAAACCTGCGTTCCCCCATTGGCATGTTTTGATGTCCTGTGGGTACCTGACTCAGCATGCTCTGCACTGTGTCCATCACCCTCATTTCCTGGTCCTGACAATCCCACCAGCATCAGTGCTAAATGTTCTTCTCCAGGGCTGCAGGCCAGCCATCCTGAACTTCTTTTAGTGCTCTGAATATGCTTTCTTCTTTCTTCCTTTCTGGCCCTTACAGTAAGTGAAAGCCATATTACTGTATCACCTTTATTTGGATATACATTCTAGAAAGATTATAGACTTAAAGGCAAAACAAAACAATAAAAAGTACTAGAAGAAAATCTATAGAGCATGCTTATATTCTGGCCTCAGTTCCCTAAAATTACAAGAACGCTAAAAGCAAGGAAGAAAAATCTCAAAATAAAAACTGAAAACTCTTCTCTATAAAGAAGAAAATAAAGCACATAAATATTTCATAAACTATATAAACTTAAAATATAATAATGAGTAATATATTTAATATTTAAAGGCTCATACAGAATAATAAAAAATGTGTAAAACCCCAATAGAATAAAATGCATGAAGAAGCAATTAGTAATAAAAGTGAAGAAGTTACTCAACATTATCAACAAAGAAAAAAAATCTGAAAATGAGCTATTATTTTCCACTGATCATATTAGGATTCAGACAGTTAATGAAAACTTAGATTTTCCATATATTCCTGAAGAAAATATAAATCAATACTTTTTCTCAAAAAGACATTTCTATGATGAGCAAACACCAGTGAAATGAGATCAAGTAATTCAATGTCTAGGAAGATGTCCTAAGGACATTAGGATGAATCCACACACAGTGATGTGTGCCAGCCTGTTCACAACAGAAGCACTTATAAACATTTAAAACTGGAAGCAACCTAAATGTCCATAAACAGTGAGTTGTCAAATAAGTAATGGTACGTATATATAGTGGAATAATATGCAGCCAGTAGGTTATTGGATAAATATATCTCTATCATGGAGAGATGGTCACAACATTTTTCAAGACTAAACCAGATTACAATAAATAACTTAAGATATGATATGTGTATGTGTATGCACATGCCGATAGCAAGTTGGAAAAATATTCTGTTTAGGGTTGATTAACTCTATAGTTTCAGAGATTTTATACACAAAAATATATTTCCTTTTTTGTTCCAGTCATGACCCAGTGTGGGCCTGCACGGAGCTTCTGTTCTGATGGCCATTGAAGAGGGCAGGATCTTTCTGTCCCCATGTGTCTTGAAGTCCTTCACTGGGTCCCCTGTATGTGGCCATCAGAAGAGCAATAAGACAGTGGGGTGGGGGGTATCTGAAGGGGCAGGGCTGGACGCTGCTCAGTTTTGCCCACATACCTCTGTCTCAAATGTGTTCCCCTACCTGCAAGGGGTGGCTGAGAGAAGCAACCTAGCTGGCTGTCCAGTGGCTGCCCAATCTCTCCCACAGAAGGAAACAACAAAATCCCACAGTAGTTAGGTCTGGCCAAAAGTGTTTGGAGTTAACTTTGCTTTTTCCTTTCCCTCTTCTGCATCATCTGTATTATTTCCAAAGGACCTACCTGTATTATATTTTAAATAAAGAAGGAAAAATCCCAATATAGCTATTGCCATCTTGATGGGCCAGAGAGGAATTAATCCCAGCCCTCCATCATGAAACATGCTGCAGCCAGTATCCTGGTGCCCTGGGTCCTTCATGTCAGGCTGGGGACAGATAGTGTAATCACCCCTTATCCGTGGGGAGACATTCCAAGACCCCCCAGCAGATGCCTAAAACTGTGGCAGCACTGAGCCCTGTATAGTGAATGCTTTTTCCTACACACATATACCTGTGATTAAGTTTAATTTATAAATTAGCCCTGATAGAAGATTAACAACAATAAGTAGCATAAATAGAACAATTATGCCATCATACTATAAAATTGCCAGCACCACTACTTTGTGCTTTGGGGCCATTATTAAGTAAAACAGGGGTTACTTGAATACAAGCACTGTGATATCTATCGATAACAGATGATCAATCTGATTCATCAGACAGCTACTAAGTGACTAGAGGAGGGTAGGATATACAGTATGGATACACTGGATGAAGGGTTCACATTTCGGTGGTATAAAGAGAGAAGGTGCAAGATCCCATCACACAACTCAGAACACCATGCCATTTAAACCATTTAAAACTCAGAAATTGTTCATTTCTGGAACTTTCCATTTAATATTTTTTTCCAACTGCTGTTGATCACAGGTAACCAAAACTATAAAAAGTGAAACTTGCAGATAAGAAGGAACTACTACACTTGAGAAAAAGAAGACCCCGGAGTATCCCTCTTTGCCCCTCACATCCCAAAGAGAGTGGGCAGCTCCTGAAGCAGCTCTGAGCCCACAGCCTGGAATCTCCCCATGCCTGGGAGGCCTCAAGCTGAGAACAATCTTCTGCTGCTTTCTGACAGGGCTGTTCTGTCAGACAAGGTGCACCAGCCCATCCCATCACTCAGAGGAATCCGCTCCCCACACCACCATTTGTCACTGTCCGCCTGGGGAGCAATTATATTCTATCCAGCCAGAAATAAACAGACACCAGCCTCACACAGGAGATGACAGGCAGACACTGTCTAATGCACACCATCCTCACCGGGCCCAGCTGTGATGGAGCCTCTGGGCGCAGTGCAGCCCAGAGCCTGGTGAGACAAGCACATCAACTGGGGACCTCAGAGTACGTCTTTTAGCCTCTCTTATCGCTTGTTCATTTTATGTAGATTGAAGGCTCTGGGTGTGGGGGGGGGGCGAAAGCCTTCCTCCTCAATTGAACAGTTATAAAACTTCAGATAAAGATTTCCTTAAAGAAATGTATGGTTTGCAAATGCACCTCTGTGGCTAGTCTGCTGATCAGCTTGTTGGTCTGAAGGTCACGGAAAGTGCACAGGTTGGTTTGGGGCCAGGACAGAAGTAGGGTTGAGTGTCTATAGCACTGCCTAACAGACGTGTCATCCTAGCTGGGGCCTGTAACCTTCCTGCCTATAAAATGGCCGTATTAGCCCTTCCCCTCTGCTTTTATTAATGCAATTTACTCTGCTTCAAATATACTCATACATCCTCCATGCCTGTGCTCTACATCCTCCTCTCCCATAGCATACAACTAAAGCTGGGTAGCAGCTCTGCAGCTAGAGAATATATTTTCCACCCTCAACTCTCATTTTGGCTGGACAAGGCTTCAAGATGAGGTTTTAAAAAATTTTTTTGTACTGGAGATTGAACTCAGGGGCATTCTACGTCCAAGCTTTCCTCCCAGCACATTTTATATTTTGTTTTGAAACAAGGTCTTGCTAGGTTGTTGAAGCTGGCCTCAAACCTATGATCCTGTCCCAGGCTCCTAAGTACTGGAATTACAAATGAGCAACACCACACCAGACAGATTTTATTTTTTTTAAAGCAGTTTTAGGTTCATAGCAAAATTAAGGGGAAGATTCAGAATCTCACAACTTCACCAATGAATGGGAACAGAAGTGATGGCTGGGTAGAGATGACCAGGACACCCTAGGAGCCCTGTAGTGAGGATGTCAGGGCCTCTGTCCACCCTGGTGCCTGAATGACCAAGTATAAAACTGTTCATCCTATTCATTCTGTTAGAGTGAGCAAAAACTAAGCTTTCACTACCTGCAATGTGTTATCTTGGATTTGAGCCCAGAAAAGAAAAAGCACATTCATGTAAAAAAGCAAGTGAAATTCAAATAAAATCTGGAGTTAATAGTAACCTATGAGCCGGGCGTGGTGGCGCACGCTTGTAATCCCAGCATTCAGGAGGCTGAGACTGGAGGATCCAGGTTCGCGGCCAGCCTTAGCTACCTAGTGAGGCACTCCGCAACTTAGTGAGACTCGGTTTCAAAATAAAGAATAAAAAATAGGTCTGGGGGTGTAGCTCGGAGGTAGAATGCCCCTGAGTTCAATCCCCAGTACCGCAAAAAAAAAAAAAAAAGTAACCTATGAAGGTATCATGGTAATATAAGATGTTAACTTAATATTAGGTGCAACTCAGTGACGTTGATGGAGATTCTTCATACCATCTTTGCAAAGTTTCTGTATACTTAAAATTATTCTAAAATTAAAAGTTTATTAAAAATAAACTTTAACTCTATTGAACCATTATATGTTTGGGTCTGTTTCTTA
>PVLC010031532.1:0-19622 GCA_004027655.1 Graphiurus murinus
GTGTGTGTGTGTGAAGGATCAGAGTGAAGGATCAGAGGATTCAGTCATGCAAGGAGACATAGGAAGGACAGTTCAGGCCAAGGGGCAAGAACAGGAGGCAAGAATGTTTTGTGTGCTTCATGAATGGAAAGAAAGAGTGTTTGGGGCAAAATAATTAAGGAGCAAAGTGGAGTCAGGTGAGGTTGAAGCCTGATCACTCAGGGTCATGTAGGTTGGATTATGAAACTTAGATTTTTTTCTAAATGTAGTATTTGCCCAGTGAAATATTTTATTAGGCAGGGAAGGTGATAAAATCTAGAGTTCATTTTTAAGAGATCATTGTACTTAAAGGATGACATTCACAATCCATTAAATAAATATTGGATTGTAAAGTTGCCTGCATAATATGATCACATTAATATATTTATTTGTGTATATGTTAACATATGCATAATAAATGACTTGGACAGATATATAGTAAAATGGCATTACTCAGGCTTTTAAGAATTTTGCTCATCTGTATTTTCTAGGTTTTGTTCATGGAATGTGGACTAAATTTGTGATAATTTTGAAGCAGATAAAGCAAAACCCAAGAAGGGTACATTGATTGCTTTACAGGAAATTGACTGGAGGGAAATCCTGGATCTCTTCTTCTGGAGGCTCTTCTGGGATGCCTCTGTACTACAGCTTTAATATTTCTCTTTTGTCAGGATCATTTTTTTCTTGGCTTGTGAGCATGACTAGATCTTCCTTATTATAAAAAAAATCCTTCCATTTATTTTGCTTTCCTTTTTTTTCTTCCTTCCAAGTATTT
This sequence comes from Graphiurus murinus, assembly GCA_004027655.1. Taxonomy (NCBI): domain Eukaryota; kingdom Metazoa; phylum Chordata; class Mammalia; order Rodentia; family Gliridae; genus Graphiurus; species Graphiurus murinus. The sequence goes on from PVLC010031532.1 coordinate 794, forward strand.
TGAGTAGTCTATGCTCTCTGCCTTCGCTTTCTCTCCTCTCATTGTTTCCTTCTCAATACAGGTTTCATTCTTCCATTTTATCTTTACTCCAAGATCACCAGTGACTTTCTAGTTGCCAAATTTGATTGATCACTATTTCTTAATTCTTGGAGTATTTGACATTACCAAAAAAATTTTTTTTCAGTACTGGTTATGGAACCCAGGGGCATCCTACCTGTGAGCTACTCTCCCAGCCCTATTTCTTATTGTTTATTTTGAAACAGGGCCTCACTAAGTAGCTGAGGCTGGCTGCGAACCCAGATCCTCCAGTCTCAGCCTCCCAAGTACTGGGATTACAAGCATGCGCCAGCACCAAATATCATTTTTGAAGGAATCTTATAACAGAAAATTTTCAGCATATATAAATATTGAGAAAATATTATGAACAAACTCTCATGCATTATGTTTGAGAAACAAAATAATCTGGCAACAAAATATCCTTCTGTACTGTTTTAGTGAGTTTTTTTGTTTTGTTTTGTTTTTTGTTTTGTCACTGCGACCAAAATATCTGATGAGAACAACTTAGAGGAGGAAAGGTTTATTTGGCTCTAGGTTTTAGTGATTTAGTCCACAGTCAGGTGGCTCCCAGGAAAAAACATCATGGCAGCATGGCATGGTGGACAAAAACTGCTCAGGGCAGCTGGAAAGCAAAAAGAGAGACAGGAAGTGGCCAGGGACAGGTGTAGTTCTCAAGGCTATGTTATCACCCAGTAAATTCATTCAAATTACTAATCCATCAATAGATTAGATAGAATTAGATGGAATTAGATTCCCTGATGGAATTAGAGCCCTGATTCACTTATTTCACCTCTGAAAACTTTTGCCTTGCCAATACATGAGCTTTTCCAGGGGACATTCTATATCCTAACCATAACATGTACCAATACAGTATAAAAGGAGAGTGTAGCCTATTACTGGGCTAAATATTCACAAATTTACATGTGTGAAAAGTAGCACAAAAGTGACTATATAGTCTGGACAGAATTTTACACAAATTTATTCAGTAAAGTAAAAGAGAAGACTGACCTTACATTGCATGTGGAAGAAGAGAAATGGAGAGTATGAGGTAAGATGTTTAAGGCAAGAAAATTAGGACATAATTATTTGGATTTAGGAGTTAGAGATGACTCCTAGATTTGTGTGCTGGGAAGTGGTGGATAAAATTCCATTTAAAGGAAAAAAGTGAAGGATAACTATGTCTAGGGAGAAAAACCAAGAGTTCCAGTTTAAATTTGAAAACCCTCCAGACATCCAAGTAGAGACATTTAAGTATTAGCAAAAACCTTTTCCCTTTCTGTCGGCTCTCTGTGGAGGTTCTTGATAGTTTCCTGCACAAAAGCTCTTCAGTTTAATGCAATCCCACATATTGATCATTTTAATTTCTTGTGCTTTTGGGATCTTGTTGAGGAAGTTTTTACCTGTGCCTATGTGTTGGAGGGTTGGTCCTGTGCCCTTTTCAAGTAGCTGCAAGGTCTCTGGTCTAATTTTCAGGTCTTTGATTCATTTTGAATTGACTCTTGTGAGAAAGTGGGGTTTATTTCCATTGTTCTGCATATAGATAACTAGTTTTGCAAAACCCTTTATTGAAGAGGCTATCTTCTTTCTAGTGTATATTTTTTGGGCCTTTTGTCAAAAATCAATTCTCTGTAAGTGTGTGGCTTTGTTTCTGAGGCTTCTATGCTGCTCCATTGGTCTATGTGTCTGTTTTTATGCCAATACCATGCTGTTTTTATTACTATGGCTCTGTAGTATAGTTTGTAGTCAAGTATTATGATGCCTCTTGCATGGTTCTTATTGCTGAGAACTACTTTAGCTATTATATTTTTTATGTTGTTCCAAATGAATTTAAGGGCTGATTTTTCTATGTCTGTAAAGAATGATCTTGATAATTTAATGGGTATTGCATTGAATCTGTAGATCACTTTTAGAAGAATGGCCATTTTCATGATATTTATGCTGCCTATCCAAGAGCATAGGAGGTTCTTTCATCTTCTAAGATCTTCTTCAATTTCTTTTTTCAATGTTTTATAATTTTCCTTGTAGAGGCCTTTTACTTTCCTAAGTATTTTATTTTTGGGGAGATATTGTAAGTGGAAATGTTTTCTGAATTTCTTTTCCAGTGGGTTTAGGCTGGCATACAGAAAAGCTTCTGATTTTTTAAGATTGATTTTGTATCCAGACACTTTGCTGAATTTGTTGATCAGTTCTATAAGCCTTTTGGTTGATATCTAGAATATATAGAGAACTTAAGAAACTCACTGCCCAAAAGACAAATAACCCAATCAAAAAATGGGCAAGTGAATGAAATAGACATTTTACAAAAGAAGAAATACAAATGGCAAATAAATATATGAAAAATGTTCAACATCATTACAAGCAGAGAGATGCAGATAAAACTACCCTGAGATTTTACCTAGCCCCAATTAGAATGGCAATCATTAAAAACACAAACAACAAATGCTGTTGAAAATGTGGAAAAATAGGAAGTCTAATACATCATTGGTAGGATTGCAAACTAGTGCAACCACTTTGGAAAACAGTGTGGAGGATCTTCAGAGGAATGGGAATGAGCCTACCATATGACCCAGCAATATCACTCCTGTGTATCTATCCAAAAGAATGGAAACCAAACCACCTGAGCAATGCATGCATATCTATGTTTATAGCTGCACAATTCCTAATTGCCAAACTATGGAACCAGCCAAAATATCTATCAACAGATAAATGAATTACAAAACTGTGGGATATGTACACAATGCATTTTACTCAGCCATAAAGAAGAACAAAATCATGTCATTTGCAGGGAAATGGATAGAACTAGAAAACATTATGCTAAGTGAGATTAGTCAGTTACAAAAAGTGAAAAGGCAAATATTCTCCCTAATATGTGGAAACTAGGGAGAAAACAGGACATAGGAGGGACTCCAGACAAAGGAGGAGAAACCTTAGATGAGTGAAGAAGGCGACCTAACTGAGGGAGATGGGAGGGGGGAAGAAGGAAATACCATAGTGCACATGATGTACATACACAAACTTATCAAATTCAGTCACTATGCTGAGCATGGGAAGGGGGGATGGGAGAGGGAATAGGGTGGGAACGGGGGGAGAGCTAAATGAGTGCTGTGTGTATGTATGCTTCTACCACCCTGAATTTCATCAAGATGTATGATTACAATGCACAAATACAATTTTAAAAAAAAGAAAAAAATATTAGCAATTGAATGGATGAGTCTGGAGCCCAGAGTACAGGTTTGGGCTACAGATATAAACTAGAGAGTGGTAAGCACATGTGTGGTATTTAACGTCACAGTAATTATGGAATAATCTAGGAAGAAGGATACAGAAAAGATGGACTAAGAGAGAATCTAAACATTCACTTAGAGGTGAGAGAGAAGAAAAGATACCAGATGAGACTAAAAATGAATGGTTAACAAAGAAAGGAGCTTTTTCTTTTTTAAGGGGATGGGTAGTAGTCAACTATTATAGCACAGCTAAATGAGGTAATAGTTTCAAGATAAAAAGAATTTCCAAAATAAGAATAGTTTTAATTAAGTGATAAGACTAGAAGCCAGACTGGAATGGGTGTAAGAATAAGCTAAGACTTCTGTTTTTGGCAATACTGTGGACTAAATACCAGAAAACCCCTTCAAATAAAAGCAAAGGAAAAATTCTGGATAAAATAATGTTTTACAGCTTTATAATACATAAACCGTAAGAAAGCAAAATCTTAAGATGAAATAGACAAGGAAGAATGAATCTAGAGAGATCAGCAAGTTGCCTTAGACAAATGCAGGTCTTTGGTGGGATGGTGCTTCGGGCTGTTGAGAACCCCTATTTCAACCTAATGCTGATCTAAGGTGGAATAATGAATAAGGGACCCATGATTAAAAACTCAAATGCAGAAAGACAATCCCAGTAGAGTATGAGTTTTAAACAAACATCACCATGCAGAAACCTGTGACAAAGAAATTCGCTTTCTTAGTCTTAGGTATGAATAATGAGGGAATACATCTTCCTTTGAGAATTATTGATAGCCCACCCTCAGGTATGTGGGAGAAAAAGTTTATGCTATCCTCAAGTAGCTACAAACACTCCAAGATGAAAATTTAAAGTAGTTGAGAACATACTCTTTCTTCTCTCATAAGCTTGGCAGAAGCAAATACAGCTATACTCTGAAAAAAAAAAGTTTTAGATATTGGCTATTTTAGATTAAAAATGAATAAATTTAGTGTGCATAAATAAATGAAATATGGAATTGGAAACAATAGTAAAGAATAAAGCCAGATATGGTGGCACATGCCTCTAATCCTAGTAGTACTTTGGAGGTTGAGATAGGAGAATTATAGAGTCCCTCTGTAATTTAGTGAGACTCTGTTCTAAAATTACCAAAAAAAAAAGGAAGGGGGGAGGTCTGGGGGTGTAGCTCAGAGATACAATGCTGCTGGATTCAAGCCCGAGTAACACACACACACACACACACACACACACACACACACACACACACACACACACAAAAAAAAAAAAGGAGAGGGAAGAGGAGGAGGAAAAAGAAAAGGAGGAGATCAAAAATTACCAAACAGATTTGAAAACAAAAAATTACAGATTGCTTAAAAATAAAAAGTTGAAACTAGAAACTCACAATTAAATAGATATACTAGACAAAACTAAATAGAGAATTAGTCTGAAACATGAATCTGAAAAAAACTGCTAGAATTCAAAAAGAGAAAAAGGAATGGAATTGTAAGAAATACTATATTAAGTGACAAGGAGAATAGAAAGAAAAGATGGTCTGCCATATGTTTAACTGGAATTCCAGAAAAAGAAGAAAGATGATTAAGAGAAAATAGGCAAAGAAACTAACTTGAAAATTTTTTAAAAATGGTGGAATCCATGAATCTTCAGATTCAAGAATGTAACATGTTCATTTAGACCCAGTTTAGTGAAACTGTGTTATATCTGAAATAAATATCTTAAAAGATATAAATGATAAGTGACCTATGTTAGCGATATAAAACAATAATTTTTAAGATTTAAACTGAAGTTGTAGAGAAAATGAGAGCTACAACAATGAAGAAAATAAATCATGTAAAGGGGAAAATATTACCCAGGTAATGGTGTTATTATATAATGATAAAAGCTTTAAATCAGTGGGAGGACTGTGATATGCTACCCACATCTTCCTTCAGTCTTAACGGACATATCATTTCACTGCTGGAAGTGAAATTGGCAGATAGCCTTCAGATGCCAGGCCATTACAGAGATTGGATCCTCCTCAACCAACTTCACACACCCTTTCCAGGGCATCCCAAAACAAATTATTGATAGGCCAACGTGGACCACTCCAAAGTACCATTCCACCCTCAGAACTCTCCCCATGGTCAGTTCAGTCATTCCACTGAGACTATCAAATCTTGGATAATCTCCTGCTTCCCTCCCTTCTCTTCCACACGTGCTGAATGCAAGAGCATTCCCTAATAAATCTCTCTGTGGCAATCTCTGTCTCTGAGTTGGCCTCTTGAAGAGCCCACCCCTCAACAGATGGTACCAAAGTGGCCCAAGAAAGCAAGCTCAGAGATGGGATTTTGAAGCTATATCATTCACTCTCAGTTGGTCCTGGAGACTTCAAAACTGTTGGTACATGGAACAAAAATAACTCCTGGCATAAATAACAAGAAGTGTAATTGTTAGAACTTTCTCTAATGATGAATTAGGATGTTGTAATAGTGGAAAAAATATATTAGTTCATGCCTTGTGCCTGCACTTGAAAATTATGGGAAAATAGTAACTATAAGGACAATGGAATTAGATCACTGTTTATTGTTTTTCCATACTCACTTAACTTTTATTACAACGTATTGTTATAATTGTTCTACTTTATTATTAGGTATTATTGTCAATTTCTTCCTGTACCTAATTTTTAAATTAAACCAATATTTATTATAAGTATGTATATACAAGAAAAAGCATGGAGTACTAATTGGATGACCATTTCTAGGTGCAACCAATGCTCTGGAAAAAAGTAACAAAAAGCTAAGAATATTTAATTGGCAATTAAAAGCTAAGTGTGAAAGCTAGAGTCTCCTTGGTAGCATATAAAGCAATGCCCAACTCCAACAGTGGAAGGGCAGAAAAAACCCAACATTTACTCATGAAAGTGGTAGAGCTCCAAAGTGGCTTAAATGCCAAACCAAATTGGATGTGATATGATAAGACCTCAAAACCATGGAAGCAGGGTGGTGATATATATTTTTGTGGACCCTAATATCATAATGAGTGGCAAGATTGGAGGGGCAGGTACAGGTACTGAGACCTGACCCTGAGAGAGTTTGGGGAATGTTTAAGAGAACATTAGGATCTTGGTGCTGAATAGATGGGCTGCCAACTAGGTCATTAATGAATCTGTACTATCAAAAGAAATCAAGGATCAGAAGGCTGAGGGAGGTCACTCCCCTAAAGTCATAACCCCTGACCCAGCTTCCAGGTATGATCCAGTTTGGGGCATCAGAATCTGTTGAAAATTAATTTTAAAGAAGTCAAGAAAAGGCTTATTTATGTTCTGTAGTTATATTATAAAATCACTAGTTGAAGAACATGCCTTTCACTCGAATCAGAGCAGAAAAGCCATATTCTTTATTTTTCTTCAAATGAGCAGTCAGCACAGTCTGAATCACCGCCCCCACCCCGGCCCCCGCTTTGGGCAGTCCTAAAAGAACATTTCTTTAGAAAACTATTTCTGAGGTGCAGTCTGGAGGTTTATTTTAGATGTGACCACCTGTGTGAAGTGCAAGGGTTATTTTAAAAAGAGTTCTTTCATTTGTCTTTGTGGGAGAGAGGTTGCTTCAATCAAAATGACATCACATTTGTGGGGCACCTGTGAAACTGTGCAGAAGTTGGCTCAAGTACAAAAGACTTTGTTTTCCTTTCTCTTTCCTATGGTTGTTAACTTGATTTCTTCTTTCCATAAATTCTTTAATTGGTTTAATAAAATATACAACAAACTGTGAGTGCCCTTTTCTATTAGTTCCATTGTGCACATTTATGTAGTGAAATTCTACTAACCAAAACATTGCATATTGTGCAAAGCAGAAAATTTAAAGGTTTCAGAGCAGCTAGAAAATGCTTAAAAAAAAGAGAAACTTTAAAGCAGTAAGGATTTCTTTGATAAAATTTCTCACGTTCACATTAGCTGCTCTTACATAAAATCTCCCCTGGCATTCTGCAGGCAATGAAGAAGGAAAAATTACTCTTTATTATTTCTGTAGCATGTGAAGTTTTACTACTGGGAGTGTTAAGCTAACTTTTTAAAATACAGAAATAAGAAAAGAGATTTAATTTTAACTATTGCTGTACCCGAAGGCTATCAGACAGCTGGGGATTGCCCCTAATTGATACAATTTCCAGGAAAGACTTAATTTTTTTTTTTCAAGAGAAGCTCATGCAGTGAATTGAAATAGGGCAGGAGTTCAGAATTTCAGATTACTTCTGTGAGCAGATTTATCACTGGCCTTTCGAATGACTTCAGGTCAAGTTTCAGTTATTATTAAGACATACAATTCATTTCTGGCTGGCATGCTATCCTTTCTTCCCTTACCCCTCCTCCTTCTCTCTCTTTCTCCATCTCTTTCACCTTCTTCAGTACCTTTTAACCTTTTCAGAGTGTAGTTTTTTTCATATATGATGTGAACTCTAAGACATTTCTATTCCAAAAGACCATTTCCTGCTATGATGGGTCTTTTGGTTTCTAAGATGTTTCTACATAGTTTTCTAAGCTTTGGTAGAGTGGGTTAGACCCCAGGATGATGAAATTAGGGGAGAGCAATGAAGACAGGAGGAGACAGACAGGAGAAGCCAAGAAAATGGAAGAGGACACAGAGAAAGAAAAGTGAGAGAAATCAAGGGCAAGGCAAGAGGAATGGTGTATTAAGTATTTTGCTTGGAGGACAACTGAATGAGAAAATAAACCTTATCTTCATTTAAGGTTTGATTTTCTACAGTTGTCTACTACTTCATGTCCTGAGCTTGGGTCTTATTTTTCTGTTATACAGACTTGTTTGAGGTAGAAAATAGACACTTCTATCAATTATATGGTTAAGGATAGGATGATATTGAAAAGAGATTTATCAAACAGAAATAGGAATGTATTCTGATTATGTAGACCTAAAGCTTATACAATTTGGGGATTCCTCTTTGAGAAAGACAATTCAAAATTAGAAATATGAATATTTATTTACAATGGAAAAATAATAAAGTGCTCTTTTTTTTTTTTGTTTGCAGTATTGGGGATGGAACCTGGGGACATTCTACCTCCGAGCTACAGCCCAAGCCCTACTTTTTTATTCTTTATTTTGAAACAGGGTCTCACTAAGTTGCGGAGTGCCTCACTAAGCAACTGAGGCTGGCCTCGAACCTGGATCCTCCAGTCTCAGCCTCCCAAATGCTGGGATTACAAGCATGCACCACCACGCCTGGCTCTAAAGTGCTTATATTTAAAAATGGACAACTACCACAAACATCACAAAATTTCAAAAAAATAACATTTATATTAACTAACTGCCTGACATGCCTCCATGAGACTTCTTAATCTATGTTTTGATTGCATACCATTTAATCATATTTTCATATAATACCAATTTTGTAGGGAGAGAATTCACAGATATCTCAGACTCTAGCATGGTTAACAGAAATTTGTTTTTATTATTTATTGTTCAAAAAAGTTTCTTTTTGCCTTTCGAATTGTCATTGGTAATGGCATGTAAACATCTTAAAATTAGAATAGAGTTTACATACAGTGAGACACACCAATATTGTATATACTGTTATATGAGTGTTGAGAAATGCATAAGCTGGCGTATACCATATCCCTACGAAGATGTAGAACACTTCCAACACTCCAGAGGAATCCTTTGTACTTTTTCTAGTCAATCCTGTCCCCCTCAAAGGCAACCAGAACTTGGATTTCTTTCACTATAGATTATTTTTACCTGTTTTAGAACTTCTTGTAAATGGAATCATAGAGTATATATTCACACGTTTCTGGATTCTTTTATTCAACAGAACGTTTTTGAGGTTTATCCATACTATTTCATGTATCTTGAATTTATTTCTTTTTATTGTTGTGCCATATTCCATCGTATAGATGTATCATCATTTGTTTCTTTGATGTATATTGGGATATTCCTAATTTTTGGTGTTGCTATAGTTATTATGTATCTGTCTAACAGTTATTTAAAATGACATTTATGTAGTTCATGAATCTGCAGTTGGGGCAGGGCTCTGTGGAGATGGTTCATCTTCTCTTCACTCCGCATCTGCTGAGGTGGTTGAAGTCTGTGGCCTGGAGTCTTCTGAAGGCTCATCCCTCACAATCTGGTGGTTGATGCTTTCAGTCACAGGATGACAGCTGGACTTGTTGACAAGACAACGTAAACAACCTCTTCATATGGCTTTGGTTCCTTACAATATGGGTGGCTGGGTTCCGAGTGCTAGTGTATCAAGATAGAAAGTTCAGGCATTAGTCATTCCTCCTCCTGTGACTTATCCTCAGAAGTCACACAGAAGTACTTCAAGCACTTCCAGAGCATTCTATTTGTGAAAGTATCACATGGCTCTGCCCAGGATCAACGAAAGGAGAAATAGACTTTACTTCTTAATGGGAATGGCAAGGTTTGAGCCAGCAGGTGGGGCCAGAACTTTTTTTGGTGGCTATTTATGGTATACATAATAGGACCCAGCTATAATGAGCAAAAATTGCCTTAAACATTCCTGTGAATGTCTCTGACAAAAGAAATCTGGATCCTATTTTCCTTAATATAATTACTTGCTAATTTTATGTGTCAACTTGACTGCACCACAGATGCTGGGATTGAACTTTATTTTTAGGGTATCTGTGAGGTTGTTTCTAGATAAGATTATTATTTGACTCAGTGGACTCAATAAAGAAGATTGCCCTCCTCTGTGTGGGTGGGAACCACTCAATTCATGAAGGACCTGAATAGAACAAAAAACAGAAGGAGTAATTCACTCTCCACCCCATCTCTCTGCTTGCTATGGTTTGAATGTGTCCAGAAAAAATCATATATTGGAAACAACCCCTACATTCACATGTTAATGGTATTTAGTGATGGTGCCTTTGGGAGGTAATTAGGATCAGATGAAGTGATGGGGGGGGCACATGATACATCAGTGGCTTTTTAAGAGAAAGAGCTTGCTCTGTCTCACCATGTGGTACCCTCTGCCATGTTATGGTATAACAAGAAGGTCCTCACCTGAGTTTGAGCAGATGCTGGTCCCATGTTCTTGGACTCCCGAACCTCCATAACAATGGGCCAAAAAACATGTATTCTTTAAAAATTACCTGGTCTTGGGCATTTTGTTGTAACAGTAGAAACTGGACCAAGACACTGCTTGAGCTAGAAAATTTTCTCTCAACTTCTCTAGACCTGGGACTGGGATTTATATCATCAGTTCCACAATCTCAGGCCTTTGAACTCAGACTGAATTACATCACCAACTTCCCAGGATCTCCAGGTTGTAGACAGAAGATCTTGGACTTCTCAGCCTCCATAATTGAATGATAGATAGAGTAGATGATAGATAGATAGATAGATAGATAGATAGATAGATAGATAGATAGATAATAGATTGATCCAGTCTCTTACTTGTGTTTCTCTGGAGAACCCTAACTATACAGTAAGTGGTTGCATTCTTTGCCTATACCTATAACCCATTGCTGCTGTCCCCTGACCTCCTCACCCTGCTCACAATTATCAAACATCCTGAGTGGGCATCTCTTCACCTTGCTCAGGCTCTGACTCTCTGTGTCTGGCACCCTCCTACACAGATGCCCTTCACACCCCTTGTTCTCTGACACCCTTATTGGATTACTCCTACTCAGTGTTTGAGACTCCACAATGGACTTTGCTCTGTGGAGACAACATTCTTAACTAATTGCCATTGACATATTTTACTTTTATGAATTATAGAATGCATGTGGCCACATAGACAAATTTCTAGGCCCTCTTAGAGCCCTGAAAGGAGCCATGCATTCAAAGGTCCCTTTCATTGTAGAGCTATCTGTAGTCTTATTCTTACCCCTTGCTGTTAGAGAGGAAATGGAAGTGACCCTTGCCTTCTACTTCCCACAATACTTCTACGGCTCTGACACTGAATGTCCTGTCATCTTTATAGAAAACAAATAGTCCTGCTTCTAAAGGTTTTCCAGTTTGCTATTCAAATATTTGACTTCACTTTGAATAATATTATTATCAAGTAAGCCAGTGTTTGCCTAGCATATAGGTTTCTAGTTCTGTGCTAGGACTGTGGGGAATCACAGAGAAATAGATGGCCAGGACTTTGAGTCTCTTGTAGTCTTCTTGGTGGGTCAGGAGTAATATTAACAAAAACTTCTAAGAGTCAATGGTCTATAGGGAACATATTACTATATTCTTATACCTCAGTATCCTGACAGTGCCCCCAAACAGGTGTTTAACTAAAGAAAATTTAATAAAGAACCTGTTTTAAAAACTAAAGGTATTAGGAGACTTAGGGGAACTAACACAGGATATTTAGTTACAGGAATCTAGTTCCAGGTGCAATCAACACCAACTCCACATCTGCAGGGGCACAGGGAGGAAATAGTGTGACCAGATCCCTGTGGCTGCATCGTGGATGGGGTCTGCCTCAGGTACCCATAGTCTTAAGATGGTGCAGCCACTGTGAGGATCATGACAGCAAAGTACAGAGTGGGGGAAGAAATATCCTGTGACACATTTCTCTACCAATGACATCCCAGCACTCAGAAGGCAAGGGAGCCTGGTGATTGGTCCTGATGGTCAGCTCCCCAGGACAAATAACAGTGCAAAAAACTGGAACACAGCTCTTGGGAATGGGGAGAGAATTACAAATATATTCTATTTCCTTGTTATATTTTTTAACTGCATGTATTAGTTTCCAATTACTGCTATAGCAAACTACCACAAACTTAGCGACTTAGAACAACATAAACTTATTATCTTACAGTTCTTGAGGTCAGAAGTCTGAAATTAGTCTCACATGGGTAAAATCATAGTAGAGCTCTCTTCCTTCCAGAGAGTATAATGGAGAATCTCTTTCCATGCCTTTTCTGGCTTCTAAAGACTGTCTATGTTCCTCAGCTCATGTCCCTGTTTCTCCACCTTCAAAGCTGGCGCCATCAGGCCAGATCCCCACACTGTCATATCTCTGGTTCTGTTCTTGCCTCTCTCCTCTACTAATAAGGACCCCTAGGATTACATGAATAATTCAGGATACTCATCCTACCTCAAAGTCACTAGATGAGCAACCTTAATTCTATCAATTACCTCAAATTCCCTTGTGACATGCAATCTAATAGAGTCATAGGTTCTGCAGATCAGGCCATGGATATTTGGGAGAAGGGACATTATTCTGTCAACCATACATTGTTAGTTTAAAGAAATTGTTTAGGAATATTATGACTCTGCTTTTGCCTCATAGCGCAACAAATAAAATAATGCTCAATCATTCATTAAGGGTTCTTCTCTCCTGGTGTTTTTTATTGAATGAAGCATGAACGAACGTGTCACTAGCAAGATGAGGAAAATCATGAATCTGCAAGGATTCCTTATGAATACAATTTTTAATTTGAGGATTTATTGACTGTTCCCCAGTTGAAACTCTTTGAGGTGTTTCAGGATGTCTCCAGTTCTGGCCTTAGGAAAAGATAACATTGTAAGACAGTTTTCTTCAACAGGTGTTCAGACAAGTCTCCAAGGAAAGATTAGCCTATACTGTGAGTCATGCATCTCTTTACAGGGTAAGGGAAGGAAATCTGCCCCAACTACTTCATATTAGTATTTGCACTTTTAGGGATTTACAACTTCTTTATAAGTTATAGATTCATTTGAGGCTTAAAGAAAGTGCACATTTTGTCCTAAAGAAAAAATGAGCAGTCTATGGGTGGCCTTTCTGTATATTTGTAGCCAATCTCCACTAGACCATCCATTCTGCAGTAGAGCAACTGACTGCTTCAGATTAAAGCTCAACTGACTGCTACATGTGCACTTTCACACTGTATATGTTGAAGTGTTCCAAACTTTATGACAGGCATCATAAAATTCAGCAGTGAAACTTTTAAAGCCCACTAAAGAAAATTGCAGAATTGACTTTTTGTTGATCAAGAGAAAAGAATTTGTGGCCTGTGAAGTTGAATTTTTCTGGCTAGTGTAAGTTTACTATACTATAAATATGACATTCATTAAATGGAAGCTGATTAGTATTCACCAAACTTTAGTATTAGGCATAAATTTTTCTCCGGGTATGCCTTCAATATAGGAATTATCCCAAGACATTAATTATATTGATGTTGAGAATTTTAAGGGGACTCTAAAGAGGATACTTGGAACAAATTGAGATTTAAGACAAAAGATGAAGTCAAATGTAAGACTAAAAAGTACATCACATCTAACTCCTTTAGTGCATGTGACAGAAGGAAAAGTGATTAGATCATGGACTCCAGAATCCTATGACCTGTGTTTGAATCCTACATCTGCCACTTTCTGGCTGTACAGTCTAGGGAAAAGTGCTCAAGCTATCCATGTCTCATTTCTTTCCATGAAAGTATGGTTATAACAAGAGTACTCCTACCATAGAGGATTGCTGTGAGGATTAATAAATTTATATATGCATGCAACAAATTACAGATAAGATGAGCTAATCTGTACCCTCTGAGATAAAGTAGAGAGACAAGGCCAAGAATGTTCTAGAAAAACACCCTCTCATAGAAACTGGAGAAGTGAAGAAAAGATGTTCCTTACGACAATTAATCTTCCCCATTGGATTGGATACTGCTTAATGTCTTCCAATTGAAAGTGACAGAAGATCAATTTTAGCATAAACATAAAATGAAATCTTATACTTGTAATTGGAAAAAATCAGTGTAGCGAAGCTTAGGCAGAAATGTGCAAGTATTTAAAAAATAAAAATATCTCCATCTGCTTCTCTCTCATTCCTGTTTATCTTTGCTCATATTTGTTATCTTCTCCTGCAGACAAATTTTATCCATTCAGCTGAGAAGAAGACCCCTGGCAGACCTTTTGCACCAAAGTCAAAGCTTCTTTTCCTATATCTTCAAATAAAAACCTCTAAGGAGGTAGATGCTCTTATTGGCTAACTTGTCACCTCTCTGTCTCTGAACCAATTTCTTTCTTTCTTTCTTTTTTTTTTTTGTGGTACTGGGGATTGAAGTCAGGGGCATTCTACCTTTGAGCTATACCCCCAGCCCTATTTTTTATTCTTTATTTTGAAACAGGGTCTCACTAAGTTGCGGAGTGCCTAACTAGGTAGCTGAGGCTGGCTGCAATCACAGATCCTCAGCTCTCAGCCTCCCAAATGCTGGGATTACAAGCGTGCACCACCACACCCGGCTGAACCAATTTCTTATCCAGGAAAATGGTTAGGCAGTCACCTACCATCCCCTGTGGTCAGAGAAAAGGGTTTTGTGATTGGCAGAACCATAAGAATTGCAATAGGATGAAAGATTCTTCAACTTTTTTCCTGGGTTCCTGGGAGATTCTTAGGTCCAAGGAGAGGCTTTGTCCAAGTGTCCCTGAGGAAGTTGGTCAAACCTTGCACTGTCCTTGGTCACCATATAAGAATAAGAGGTGGGGCAGATCCAGAGTACTCTGAAGTATATGTGACTTGCTGATGTCTACTACTGCTCTTCCTCCCTATCTCTTGTATAGACCTGGTTCTGTGTTGGTTGAAGGCATGGATGAATAAATATCTTTGACATTAGTTTCGATATATTAAGCTATTTGTTATATATCTTGCTAGGCTTTTAAATATGTTTGAAAATCTCATTTTTCCTGAATTTTTAGTAAATAACCATAATCATAGCTTTTGGGGAAGTTGGGAAAATAAAGAATAAACTGTTTCTAGTATGACTTGCAGCAACCAATTAATAATTAGGAACATCATTGAGTTCCTGGAAATCTCCTAATCTAGGGAGCAATTTGACCAGACAAAGAGCCCAGAGAGGCCAATGTCGTTCAGAAATAATGGAGAGAATACAGCAGTGAAAACATTGGCAAGGAAGTGTAGACTATTAAAAAAGCTATTCAGACTAGGAGAACTGAAATACTTATAAAATAAAATGTGTTTGTTCTTTTTCATGAACTTTTTGGACTTGTTCATATTGGAGTTCTACTAGCTTCACCATACACTCCTAGCTCAATTATCCAGTTTTGTAACAGGGGATAAAATAATGGTAAACCCACTATTTGGTAATAAATAGACTCTAATACTTCACTTAAATCCTTCCTTATAAATGTAAAGGAAAGCTTTTCACAGTCTGATTAAGATACAAGAACAGAGCCTGTGATTAAGAAGGGTGGGACAGAGGGATGGAGGGGATGGAGAGTAAAATAATAATGGAGAAAATTTGGCCACTGCTACAGATGGCTCTACCTTCTCAGGACCCTTATGCAACATGTCTGGGAGTCCATCAGCTACTGAAGAAGACTGGCCTGAAGGGTATAATGTTCTCTCATTTCTGTGTGCACATGCATTAATTCCAAGTGGGTTTTCTTGGGTCATCTATCCTGAGATGCTGGTCCAAGGAGAGGCTCTGTCCAAGGATCCCTGAAGAAATTGGTCAAAACCCATACTATCCCTTGGTCACTGTAGCAAGAATAAGAGTTAGGGCAGATACAGAGGACTCTGAAATATATGTGACTTGCTGATGCCTACTGCTATTCTCCCTCCCTCTCTCTTCTTTCTCTCTTTCTTTCTTGTTACTAGGGATTGAACCCAGGCACATTCTACCTCTGAGTTACAACCCCAGTCCTTTTTATTTTGTATTTTGAGGCAGGGTCTTACTAGGTTGTTGAGGGCTTTGCTAAGTTGTTGAGGCTGGACTCAAACCTGCTATTCTCCTGTTTCAGCCTCACAATACTGGGATTATAGGCATGCACCACCATGCTTGGCTGTTGCACATGTTTCTAAGGAGTTTATTTGAAGTCAGCAAGCTGCCTCCTGACTGCTAACAACCACATTAACTTTGTCCTCTGCAACTGGTGTGTTTCCTAGGAATTGTCATCTTGGGGAAGGGCTATGCATAGTTCTGATTCTCAGATCTTCTTTGTAGGCCTTTCTCTGAGATTCCAAGAATCTACTGACAGTTTTAGGTGTTTGGTCAAATATATTTCTGAATGTTTCTATGAGGATGCATTTGGATAAGACTTACATTTCAATTGGTAGACTTTGAGTGATCCTTTTCCAATTAGTTGCAGTTCTCAAGAGAACAAAAAGGGCTGACCTCTCACACTAGATCCAAGGCAAGAGGGAATCCTCCAGCAGACTGCCTTTGGACTTCTTTTGCAGCATCTGTCCTTCCTAGTTCTGTAGCCAATGATCTTTGGATTCAAATTTCAGCCTTGTTGTCTCCAGTCTACAGCCTCCCCCATTAGATTTTGAACTTGCCAAGTCTACAATTGTGTGCCAATTTCTTAATCTCTCTCTCTCTCTCTCTCTCTCTCTCTCTCTCTCTCTCTAAATCTATCTATCTATCTATCTATCTATCTATCTATATATTATATATATTTTTGTTCTATTTCTCTGGGAATTTGGATTAATATAGTAGCCATCACAGTTTCAGAGTAAAAAGAAAGTTGTCTTCTCCTCCTCCTCCTCCTTCTTCTTCTTCCTTTTGCTTCTCTTTAATTTTTGCAGGACCTGGTGGGTGAAGGTGTCAAAGTATCTGTATAGTACATTGCTTGGAGGTCATTATAACATCTGACAATTAATGGTGAGAAAATGCCACTTACTAGCTGGGTGAGGTGGTGCACACTTATAATCCCAGTACTTGGGAGGCTGAGACAGGAGGATCACAGGTTAGGGCCCAGTGTTAGCAACTTAATACTCTGTTTCAAAATAAAAAATATAAAAAAAGGGCTAGAGGTTTAGTTCAGAGGTAGAATGTTGCTAGTTTCAATTCTATTTTCATTCTTTTAAAAAGAATGAAAATAGATTGTCCTATAAATAGGACACTGAGACAATATAGTATCTTTTACATATATAAGCCATCATATGCTATTGGGTAAATATGTTATCTAGGATGCTGGAATCAAATGGGAATTAATATTTGAATGCTCCAACAACTTCCAATGACTGCATACAATCTTCTGTCTTTTGAAAGCTTCACAGCTTTGTGGAGAATGATTCGCTATATTTGCACTGCACTCTTTGCTGTTGTACATGCAAGCAATTAAAAAGTCTTTGAGAAGAACCATGGTGGGATGGGGTGAGTGAGGAGCCGATGTTGACCAGGGGTGATGCAGGTGGAGGTGAATAGAGTGAGCTAGTTTATCAATGGGCCGGTTCCTCAGTGTTATGACTACTTTTGCTTCCCTTTAGGGGAAGTTACAGCCTATAATCACAGGGCCTCAGATAGGGAGAATAACAAGGATCCTTTTATATCAAGCCCATTACAGAACCTTCAATCTGGGCCTGTTTATCTACAGCTCCTGAAGACTGGCATAAGCCCAGTTGAAAATCTTATGCCCCACAGACTGCTGACCTCTGCGTCAACTGTCAGCTTTCTAGAGATTTTTTTGTATTGCTTTTGCTTATACTCTACATTAATTTGCAATGGCTTTGCTGTTTTTCAGATTTTAAAGCATGTAAAAAAACGGATGGGTCATGTTGCTTTTGGAACAGTTTATCAAATTCTGCTCTTTTATCTGGGATTTCCAGAGACTCCTTCAGCTGAGGGCCTGTGTACTTGGTAATGTTTGTTGAGGAGCAAGTTGATAGAGTTGATGAACTCAAGCTGCCACTTTAGACAGTCTTCGATTTTCTTTGTTTGCTTGGATACAAGGTGACTTTCATTAGAGCACACACACACAATTTTCAGGAGCTTTAGAGCCTGTAATTTCAGCAAAATGGTCATTTCAGCAAATAGCTTTGAGAGCCTGAGCTAATATAGCTTGTGACAAGATGACAGGAAAACCTATGCTAGTTGTCATATGTTAGGGTCAGATTCAGCTCTCTGAGAAAGTAGCCATCTTTGTCCAAAGATCTATCTGAACAAAATTAGCTGGTATTTGGCCTTCCGTATGGAATAGTGATTAAGAGTTGAGGTTTCAGAGTCCGATAGTTGGTTTTGAACAACTTGGGCCTTTTGGGATCCTAACCTATTCTTGTTATTGCTCATGTCCTCAGTTCTCATACCTGTAAACTGAAAACTTTAATAGCACCTGACTTATTAAGTTGCTGCTAGGATTCCAAAAGATAATGTGCATGAAGGGATTACAGCAGATGTTTCTAAATGTTCTCAATCTGCGGGATCCTCACAGTGTCAGTAATTTTTCATGATTCTCCTAGGCCAAAAGAAATACCCAGGAGTTCTATTTAATAAGTAGTTTAGGTCCATGTAACTGAATGCATATTTATGACCTAACAACTTAGTGGCTGCTTTAAAAGAGAATATATATACATTAAAAGAAAAATACATTTTCACTCGTATCCACAATTTCTCACCAATATGAAGTATGTGCCTGTTGGGCACTGCTAAAATTCTCAAATTTTGAAATCAAATTGCATGTTGCCTCCCTTGTTTCCTGTTCTATATTGATTTTCAGTGCTACTTCCTCTTCATCACCATATTGTGGAACATGCAGCTTCACCAAGATTAAATGTTATTGAAATTAATGTAGTAAGGTCCAATGTTGAAACTGTGAACTACCTCCGGTTAGTAGTTCATATGTTATTATATAGATGGAGAGTATCATGATTT
>PVLC010031533.1:0-18729 GCA_004027655.1 Graphiurus murinus
CCCCCACATCCAGCTGGGAGCTAAATCTTGACGAAGGTCATCTGATGTAAAAATGGAGAATTTAGGTCGTTATTCTACTCGTGTGCCCAGAGACTGGTTCTCAGCTCCACACACCTTCCCTGGGCCTGCTCCTCCCTCTGCCTGCCCCATGTCCCATTGGGCATGGCTGCCCCTGCGGCAGACGTTACACAGATGTCACCTGTATTGACTTCTGCGTTTCATGCTGAAACCCTCCACTCCCCAGCCAGCCCCGCTGCCTGCTCCTTACTTCTCCAAGACATTCATTGTTCTCACACACACACACACACACACACACGCACGCACAACTGTTGTGTTGCTCCCCCCTCAGAGTGGCAGACTCCAGGGTGGGACAGATTTTTGTCTGTCGTTCAGACTGTGCCTGCAGGGCCAGGTCCTTCAGGCCACTCCTGGCTGGCTCACAAAGGGAATTCGCTTATGTCCCCCTCCCTTTTTTGTGTGTTATTGGGAGTGAACCCAAGGGTATTCTACCACCGAGCCGCATCTCCAGCCCTTTTTTTACTCGAGACAGGGTCTTGCTAGGCTGCTGAGGCTGGCTGCAAATCTGTCATCCTGCCTCGGCCTGAGCGGCTGAGATTACAGGTGTGCACCTTCATCTGAGCTCCCAGACACTGTTTTTGATGCTGGGAATTCTACCTCCAAGCTACACCCCTAGCCCTTTTTAGTTTTTTTATTTTGACTCAGGGTCCTGCTAAGTTGCTGAGCCTGGCTTTGAGCCTGCAATCCTCCTGCCTCAGCCTCCCAAGTCCCAGAGTCCTTCTCCAGCCTCCTCTCCCTCGTGTCCTCCACATGGCGCTCAGGTGGCCGAGCTAGCTTGACCTCTCACGTGCGTCCTGGCCAGGTCCTTCCCCTGTCACGCTAGTCGTTAAGACCCTCTTCAGCTCTCCCCTGGACCTCGGGTCTTCTGGCCTCCCTCCCTCCCTCCTGGGCCCTCCCACCATTCCTGACCCCCACCCGTGACCCCATCAAAGTAGAGGCCGGCCTTGAACCCATCCTGCTTATGCCTTTCATGGTAAGTCCCCATCGCCTGCAGACACTTGTCCCCGAGCTGTGACCAGCCTCTGTCCCAACCTGCACGCTTCGTGTATTCATCCCTGGACCCAGACCATCTCCCCATCCTCCCCGGGGTTTGCCGATTCAGGGGCGCCCCCCTCAGCAGTGCTCCTCCTCTGCGGCGCCCCTCTGGTTGGGTCCCTCCTCTGTGGCCCCGCTCTCCTTAGCTGAGCACCTGATGCAGTGTCATCGCATTAGAGCGAGTGAGTAGAGGCAGTGAGCTGTGTCCTGTCCTGCTCGCCCTTCAAGGGCTTTTGCAGAGGAACAAGTCTCGCATTGTGGAAAGCAGCCACGCTTACCCGGCCCGCAGATAAGCTGCCAGCAGGAGACCCGCCCCGCAGTGGTGTCGTGGGAGGGGCCCGAGGTGCAGCTTCCTGTGGCGCCTCAGCTTCACCTGCGACCTTGCTTCTTGGTTCACTGCCTCTCACATTGGTTGATACCTACCTGAGTCCCTGTCCCCCACCTGCCGATGACAGAGGCGTCTCAGGGGACCTGAGACCTGGATCCTCTGCTGTTGCACCTGACCCCAAGCACCTTAAGATCCCCTGGGGAGGAGGAATCCTCACGAGAGCCCCTTGTGTCTTGCAGACAAAGAAGTATGCCGACGTGATCATCCCTCGAGGGGTGGACAACATGGGTGAGCAGTGCCCCTCCCGTCCCCTGCTGACCACCGAGGCCTCCCGAGCGCACGCCACCTGCCCGTGCTTGTCTGGGGGCGGCTCACCACCTGGGACTGTTTCAGGCGGCACGCCGCGCCGCCGGGCTTCTGAGCTCGTGTCCTGCCTCGGGGCTTGTCTGCCGACGTGGGACTCCACTCGAGGACGGGGTGGGCGTGGCCGAGCACCTCCCATCTGTCCGTCTGTCTGTCTGTCTGTCTCTCTGCAGTGGCCATCAACCTGATTGTGCAGCACATCCAGGACATCCTGAACGGCGACCTCTGCAAGCGCCACCGAGGAGGGGCCAACGGGCGGAGCTGCAAGAGGACCTTCCCCGAGCCGGGAGAGCACCCCCGGGTGCTGGCTTCGGGCAAGCGCTCCCACCTGGAGTCCAGCAGCAGACCCCACTGAGGGTGCGTGCGCCGCTCCCGAGCCTCCTGGGCAGGCCCCCGCAGGCCCCGGTGTCCAGGGACGGAGGCCGTCCTGGCTCAGGAGGGGACTCGAGTTGGTGAGCTAGGCGGGGCACTCGGCGTCTCATTCCTCTCGGTGATGGAGGCTCGGAGGTCTCCTCGGGTCGCCAGGTGGCTGGGGCTTCCAGGAGTGCAGCCACGTGTGGAGGCGGAGCGGTGGCCTGGCCCCGGCTGCTGCTGTCTTGATTACCTTGAGGCCACAAGGAGAGGCCTCCCAGTGCGACCCGGTTCACGTGTGCGCCAGCGAGGCAAGTGTGGAGGTGTGTTGTACATCGTGTTCTCTCCCTTGTTCTGCTCCCTAACACAAGGCTGGCCGTGTCCTGTAAGCCTCGTTTCGTAGCCATCGCCGGGCCGTGGTCCAGGGCGGGGCGGCAGGAACCTTGGGATGGATCAGCCCGCCCTTCCCTCACCAGCAGCTCATGGCGGGTGGAGGCTCCCGGGGGTCCTGGGTGGCCCGCACCGTGGGGCAGAAGGCGGCGGGACAGTCCTGCAGCCCCCCCCCCACACACCCGCACACTGTGAACTGTCGTCCCTGGTGTAGCTGCCCCTGCACCCAGCGTGGCCGCCTCCAGCCAGCCCACGGGATTGCAGATTAAGTGAAGGTGGCTGCCCAAAGCCAGCTGGTCTCCCTCGTGCGGAGCCCAGAGCTCCGGCCTCACAGATAGTCCTGTCTGTCGTCCGGCCTGCCCCCTCCTGCGTGGTGACCTTTTTCTGAGGTGTTCTGTGCAGCCGGGCCGTGCTGGGCTCCCAGGCTGGTTTCTGTTGAAAGGTCATGTTGCGCTCGCACCCCTCTGAGGGAGACCCAATAAATACACCAAATGCAAATGCCAATTTGTCCCTTTTTTATTTACGTAAAAAAAGGCAAATTCAGGGCAAGGAAGCATGTGATGACACAAAGCTTGGCTGTTGAAGGTACTGCTCGCCTGTCTCAGGAAGTCGGGGGTTTTTAACAACACAGCAGAGGTGAGGAGTCAGTCCTAACACGGTCGTCAGAGAATCCCACGGCCTCCCGGAGGCCGGTCATGCCAGCACGCCCCCCGAGGCCCCGGGTGAGGCGGCACCAGCACCCGCTGGGCTCGGTGGGCTTGTAAGGGGGACGGGGCCATCAGATCCAGCCCAGACCCACTGCGCGCTCACCACCGGCCTGGGACACCCCTGCCTGTCATCTGGGTGACCCCTTTGCTGGCTGTTCAAGTGTCACCATGTGTTGTGGTTTGGGGCCTCACCAGAGAGAGGACACGGAGGGGACATGTTCTTCACTGTTTGGAAAAAATACAACTGCACAGAGGATTGTTTCAAGATGGCACGACAGTGAAGTCCCAGGGGAGTCCCTGTGGTCCCTGCCAGCTGGGAGCCCCTGCTTTGAAAGACGAGCGCATTGGTAGGAGTGCCTCGGCCTCATCTGACCCGGCGCAGGCGGGGCCCGCCCTGGCTAGCTCCGCTAGTGTTTTCGGATCAAGATGTCCCAACTGTCTTTCCAGCGAAGGGCCTGGAGCTCTCTTGGTGAGAGTGACCTGTCCCCATAGGTCAGCGGGCGCAGCATGTTGGACACGTGGCACGCAGAGGAGTACCAGGCTATGACAAGGGCGCTGAAGATGCTCCGCTGCAGCGGGGTCCTGTGCGGGAGTGCCAGCCTCGTGAGGGCGCCTGCTCAGGCCTCTGCTGGCCGCCTGTCACCTGGGTGCAGCGGGCATGGCCCTCCTCTGCATTCCATAATTTCTAGCCAAGGCAGCACCGCTCCCGCCCCAGAGCGCTCTGGGTTGTCTCCCGCACACCACGGGATCCACAGTAAACAGCTTCGCTCCAGAGGCTGCGCCACCCTCCATCCCCAGCGCCGCCGGCACTTTCAGCCGTCCTTCCTGCGTGGACACCCGAGTGCCACATCTGTGCCTGCGTGTGGTGCTGGGGGTTGAACTCAGGGGTGCTCCAACAGTGAGCCACATCCCCAGCCCTTTTAATTTTTTCTTTTTTTTTGTGGTACTAGGGATTGAACCCAGGGCATTCTACCTCTGAGCTACACCACCAGTCCTATTTTTTATTTTGAAACAGGGTCTCACTAAGTTGTGGAGGGTCTCATTAGGTAGCTGAGGCTGGCCGCGAACCCGGATCCTCCGGTCTCAGCCTCCCGAATGCTGGGATTACAAGCGTGCGCCCCATGCCCGGCTCCCCTTTTTAATTTAGAAACAGATTCTTGTGAAGTTGCTAAAGCTGGCCTGGAACTTGCAGTCCTGGGATTGGAGGTGTGTGCCACGGCACGCCCTGCCTTCTGCACCTCTACCGTGAACACCACCGTCCCATGTTACAGAGAGTGGGCTCCGTGGCCGACCCCGCTGCCCCGTACCTGCACAGGTGGTCACTGGTGTGCTGCAGCACGACCGGGAGCAGGAGGATCTGGAAGGTGAGCGCAGGCAGGTAGTGGTAGAGGAAGAGCGTCTTCTCCATCAGGAAGAAGGGCAGGTAGTTCAGGATCCAGCCGCCGGCACACAGGGTCCCAGCCAGCACCCAGCGCTGCCAGGCATCTGTGGGCGGGAGGGCGTTTCAGTGCAGGGCCGCCAGGCAGGCTCGGCTGCGCAGGCCTAAGTCCTCAGCGCCTGACTTCTCCCCCGGGAGGAAGAACGCACTGGGGCATGAAGACCTTCAAGAGCGTCCTCCCTGGTCCTAACACCCCCTTCCACTGTGCTCCCCACACCCCGGGAGGCCAGGCCCACCCTGATGTTTGCCAGCTGTGACTCAAGGCTGGGCGGATCTCCAGACTGGGGCCAATCTGGCCTCATCTGGGAACTTTGCTGGGTGGAGGGAGGGGCTGCACCTGTCCACCGGCCCAGAGCTACATGGAAAGTCAGCAGGGAGAAGGAATGGGCTCCCAGACACGAGCAGACCGAGCAGGCGGGGGCGCCATGCTGCTCCCAGCAGTCTGTGGGGCAGGCCTGGGGACACCCGCCCTGCACTGGCCGGTTTCCCTTTTCTAGTTCAGGACGGTCTCAAGTGCGGTTCTGTCAGATGCGAGCCACCCTCACCCCTTGGGGGCTGGGGAGAGGCCACCCCGCCACGCTGCTCAGCTGGAGGAGTCTCCACCTGAACTGCCACCTGCAGGCTCCTGGGAGCCAAAACTTAATTCCCTCCCTGCAGAAACAGAGGGCCTTAGGGCCCAGAGTTCCAGCAGGTCGTGCTGTCACCTAAGCACAGTGACCTCTCGTCAATGCGCAGGAGGAGGCGGAGGAGCGCGCTCACTGACCCTCGGGGAGGTCACGGATGCTCCTCCGCCGGCGGAGCAGGTACCAGAAGAAGAGCAGGGTGTAGGCCGCCGTGGCGAGGCTGGCCGAGGCCCAGATCACGATGTTTCCCAGCAGGTGGATTTGAGCCTGAAAGCACATGGGGGTCCTCGTTAACCACCGACCTCTGCACACATCAAAGCCTCATCAAAGAAAATCAAACATCCGCTCGACATTTCAGTAAACAGTGAAGACATACAGGCACGCCGGGCGTGGTGGTACGCGCCTGTAATCCCTACTCAGGAGGAACACAAGTTCGAGGCCAGCCTGGGTAACTTAGCAAGAACCTGTCACAAAAGTAAAAAAGGAATGGGGGTGTGGCTGGCATGTGCAAGGCCTGGGTTCCATGGCCAGCACTGCAAACAAAGCAAAGCAACCACCCAGGAACATTCTGGAATCCTCTAGCCTCATCCCTAATCTGGACATACTCCTTCTCAATGAGACCCTTTCTAGAAAAATGCTAACATTCTCTGTTTTGTAAACTAAACCTGAAATGGAGGAGAACATGAGACATTCTTGCGTGGGGGGCGTGGGAGTGACCCCAGAGTCCTGTACATGCCAAGGATCCGCGGGCCCCGGGCCTCTCCTCTTGAGTGAGGAGGAGAGATGCGCTGACGACACGTGGCCCTAACGCTGCTTTCCTTCTACTGGGTGAAAAGAACACACACGTGAACCGGGCACCGGCAGCTCAGCCCCTGGGGCTCTGGGAATCGATCGAATGCAAGGGCATTCTAGCCCCAGACCTATTATTTTTTTGTTTAGAAACAGGGACTCACGAAGTTGCTGAGGCTGGCCTTGAACCTGTCATCCTCCTCCTATGTCAGCCTCCCCAACTATTGAGACTACAGGCGTGTGCCACCATGCCTGGCTAGGAAATAGTTTACAGACTTTTGCCAAAAAAGGGCAACAACGAACTCCCACAAAAGCGACAAAGCCCGGGTTTCCTGCCACAGGCAGATGTGCATAGCCTGAGTCCTGGTGGTGGGATACTGGTCCCGGGCACCCAGCATCCAGAGAAAAGCAGGTTCTGGGCCTCTGCTAGGAGCAGCTTTGGAGAAAGCCAGGGCTCTACAGGACACCACGGCTGTTCTGGGGCCTCCGGCTCCCGTGGGACGAGGCAATGCCACACCCGCCGCCGTCAGGGTCTTACGCTGGTCCTCGGGTGCAGCCAGTAGGCGATGTTGGTGTCCAGGGTGACCCACTCGAGCGGGGTGGAGCTGTACTTGTGCTCCGACTCTTCACTCCTCAGCGTGAGCATCCTCCACTGGAACAAAGCAGAGACCTCAGCTTCCACACGAGTCGGGGCTCCGGCTGCACGCACTTTGGTCACAGGTGCCAGAGCCAAGTGCCAGCCCTTGCATGTGGACGGTCCAAGTTCAAGTTCAATTGGAGGCAACAGAGGCGACGGGGTGGGTCGTGTGAGTGCTGCCGGCCTGGGGCCCTGCACGCTCACCCTGGCTGTGGGCTTGGGGGGCCCTGCCCGGGCTCCACCACCTCCTCTGTAGACCACAGGACCCACGAGCGCCCTCGAGCTCACCCCAGCACACGCCCTGTGTCCTCACCCGGCTCCTCCAGCACAGGCGCGCTCAGTGCCGCGTGGCCAGGCTGACCTGACGACCTTAGGAGACCCTGGCCATGTTTCAATGTCACACTTATGCTGAGCCTCCCTGTCCCTGACTGCAAGGCCGCAGGACAGGCCAACAGCGTTACACATGTCACTGGAAAGAGTGGGAGCCACTCGTTCTGCCGGGGAGTCCCGGGTCAGAAGTCGGCAGATCACAGCCTTGCAGCGCAAGGAGCTGGCGCCTGGCCTGTGAGGACGGGCCCCTCCGCATGTCACCTGCAGTTCTGAGAACCGGGCCATGAAGCTGAGGTTCCTGGTGATGTCCGCCTGGGTAGGGGAGTGCAGCTCCAGCTCCCTCTCCCTCTGCTCCTGGCCTGCAAGAACACGGGAACGCAGACAGGAGCTGCCAGTGCAGCAGGGAGCTTGGCCCCGCCTTCCCGGCAACCCAGCGGCCCCGTCCCACGGGGCTGGGGACTGGCGACCACGGGGTGCGTGCCGGGCTCGCAGCAGACCCACTGCCCCGTGCCCACGACCCGAGAGGGAGCACCGCCCACTCACTTCTGCCGTACCGGTGCTCCTCCACGTTCCACACCATGCTCTCGTGGTAGCCCCGAGACAGTTTCTCCCCCACGACCTCCAGCTGCCGAAACCCCCAGTCCGGGAGGCTCGACCCACTCAGCTGCCAAAACCAAGGAGGAGGCGCGGTGATGGGAAAGCCGACGTGCTGGCTCAGTGCCGCGCGGCCTGCCATCGCCCTGAGGTCGGATGCCCCCGGATCTCCGTTAGGATTCCATCCTGAGAAGTCAAAACCTCCCTCCGTCGTAACAGGACAGTGACTTAAATCAAATGTCCCGTCTGGCAAAAGAGCGCTGGGCCTGAGGAGGTCGGGAGTGGACGGATGGCTGTGGCGCCCTCGCACCTTCAAGACGGCGGACGTGTTGACGTGCACGAAGCGCACCTCCGACAAGATGGTCTTCCAGACGTCCCTGTCTGACTCTCTGTTCACGATGTCCTGCAAAAACAAATCCTGTCAGCCCAGGCTGTGGCTCGGCGGTAGAGCCCTTGCTGCCTGTGTGTGTACAAGGCCCTGCCTGGATTCACTCCCCAGTCCTGCAAAACGAAAACAAAACCAGATCTTGTCAACCGATTCATTTTTTCAAATTCCCTTAAAAGCAAAAAACGAAGACCAGTCACCAAGCAAGGAATTTAGCCTGGGCCTGAGCTAAGGGGACAAGCCCAGAGCGAGGCAGCTGGGGCTCCGTGGACACGCTTCACAGCCCCAGACACAGCCCAGCCTGCGGAGAGCAGAGGCCAGACAGCGGGCAGTGCTTCCTCCTTACCCGGCCCCCACAAAGACAGCTGGGGCAGAGGTCAGTCGTGCCTGGGGAGGGGCCCTCCTAGCTGATGAAGAGTGACCATAGGTCACAAAGCTAGTGTTCCCCATCTGAATGACCAGAACCAGAGCCCCAAGAGGCCGAGCCGCAGCCCTGGGGCGCCTCCAGGGGCAGCTCCCCGTCCTGGTTCTGACCACGTGGAACGCACTTGGCGTGTGGGCATGCAGTGTTGAAGGTGCCCCGGGGCTGGGCGGGGGATCAGCCACTCAGCCACTAGCAGCAAGATGGCAGAGAGGGATACTAGGCACAGAGCCAGAGCAGCGGGACTCTACGCAGGGCTGGCTGGGGGCGCTGCCCAGGAGAAGGGGCGGTGCAGAGCAGAGCATGGAGACATCGCGCTCACAGTAGGTACACAGAGAAGCGCCCGAGGGCAGAGCGCAGCTACACGCAGAACTGGAAAGCCAGTGCAGCCAGGAGCCCCTCAAGGCCGAGTGGCGGCTCCACGCTCAAGAACAAAGCAGGTGGGCTGGAGACAGCCCCAGTGGGCTGCCCAGTGCCCGCCGAAGCGACTTGTGTTCCCAGGAGGCCCGATTCTGTGAGGGAGCCGTGCCCCGGCCACTCAGGAAGGAGGCCACAGGAAATCCGGCCCCAAGCCCTCCCCCAGGAGTCTGCAGGTGTGCAGGCCGAGGTGCCCCCGGGACTGCGGGGGTGGGGATGTGGGGGACAGGGTGAGCAGGCCAGAGAATCGGGAGCACAGGACACACACACCCACCACTGGGCAGAGCCAGGCATCTCATGACCGTGACGTGTGGGACTACTCAGGGACCCCCACCTTCCGTGGAAGAGGAGCCATCCACTCCCTGGGAAAACATCTGACTTGCTTCCTGAACAAAATCCACTTTCCCCACTTTACATCCAAATCAGAATGACTGGAACATCAGTTTGAGTGTTCTGTTAGAAAGCGCGTGTCCCTCCCCCGGCCCCACACCGCTGCCAGCGTGCAGCACGGCCCCTGCTCGGCGCTCACCAGCCTCCAGAGGTTCTGGGCGGGCATGGAGATGTTGTAGTCAATGTAGCAGGAGACCTCCTGGGAATGGGGGCTCAGCGGGGCCGCCACGTCGTGCCTGGAAAGCCAAAGCAGACAGAGCTGTCGGAGCAGGTTCCTCGAAGCTACTATCTTTTTCTTTTTTTGTGGTACTGGGGATCGAAGCCAGGGGCATTCTACCTCCAAGCTATGCCCCGTCGCTTTTATACTTTGTTTTGAAACAGGATCTTGCTGTGATCTTCCTGTCTCAGCGTCCCGAGTACTGGGATGACAGGCATGCACCACCATGACTGCCTAGAAGCTACTATTTCCTTAAGGGAGAAAAGTTCTTTTCAGAACAAGGTGAGCTGAGCTGAAAGGACAAGCTGGCTCCCTGCTTTACCTGAGGGCACACCCATGGAAGGTGGCAACGAGCCGGATGCTGGCAAGGCAGCCCTCAGCTGTCTCGTTTCCAGAGGGAAGGGCACACTGAGGACTCTTCCCAGGGTTGATGTAAAATCACTAGGTGCGTGTCACCATTCCACCTCTGGGACCAGCGCACCAAGCCTGAGAGGAAGGAATGGCTCCCAGGGCCAGGTTCTCCTGCGCCTGAGCAGCAGAGCTGTCGTGTCCTGCTGAGAGACCAGGCTGCACCCGTGAGCTCCACCCAATGGCCAGAGCAGCCAGCCCCTCCTCCTCACTCAGGAATCGAAGCTCTACCCTGCTGCGTTCGCAGGTGCTGCTGGGAGCTGGAGACCCAGCAGAGAGCAAAGCCCACCCGTACCGAGGACGGATGGCAGAGCACCCGGCTCCTGAGTGCCATAAATAAAAGCCAAATGGCAGCCCGGGGCAGTGGCGCACACCTGTAATCCTAGTACTTGTACTTGGGAGGCCAAGACAGGAGGATCACAAGTTCTAGGCCAGCCTCAGTAACTTAGTGGGACCCTGTTTAAAAACAAAAAAGAGAAAAAGGGCCAGGGGGGGTGTAGCTTGGAGGTAGGATGCCTCTGGGTTCAATCCCTAGTACCAAAAATAAAATAAAAAAAAAGAGCCGGGCATGGTGGCGCATGCTTATAATCCCAGCATTTAGGAAGCTGAGACCAGAGGATCCGGGTTCACGGCCAGCCTCAGCTACCTAGTGAGGCACTCCGCAACTTAGTGAGACCCTGTTTCAAAATAAAGAATAAAACATAGGGCTGGGGGTATAGCTTGGAGGTAGAATGCCCTTGAGTTCAATCCCCAGTACTGCAAAAAAAAAAAAAAAATAAGAAAGGTGGGCAACAGTGTCCAGGAAGGTCTGATGAGTTGGCCTTTTAGCTGACCCCTAAGCAAAGCACTTGGGTGGGCTCTGGGGGACTGATCTGAGCACGTTCCGGCCAGGGGCATGTGTGTGGCAGTGCTGAGTGCTGTGCTCCGTCCTTTGGGCCTGGCAGGGCGGTTGGGGGTGGAGGTGAAGCACACCAGCGGGTCACCAGGACTCGGCCGGGGGACACCTGAGGGACATGCGAAGCGGCCGGAGGGAGGGCTGTGGCAGAGAAGCGGCGTGCGTGGCCTGGCCCTCCACCCGTCAGGAACAAGGTGGAGGCAGGGGGTCGGGACTTCCAAGGGGGAGGGCCTGGGCGGCCTTCAGGGTCAGTTCTAAAGGTCAAGACCACAGGAGGCCCGATGGAGGCCGCTGGAATGGCGAGAAGAGGGCAGGCAGGATGGAGGAGGCTGCTCGAGGGCCAGGCTCTGTGCAGGGAGCGCCACGGGGCCGGGCAGCCATGGCGGGACGTGGCCCTGGGGGAGAGGCTGGCCTCCAGACGTGAATCCGGGGCAGCCTCCTGAGAAGCCGGGCGGTGGGAGACAGCCCTGTGACCTCTGTGCATGCATGCAGGGGACAAGGGGGAGGACCACCAGCGGAAGGGGCAGCAGACCCAGGCGGGGCGGGGGCAAGCGAGAAGGCGGACCCCGAAGTGGCCACGGCCAGGGCGGCGGAGGAGCGCGAGAGCGGCGGGCACTCACGTGTTGAGCAGGCGGGCGGTCATGCCGTGCACCAGCTGCACCACGTCCCCGTGCCGCACGGGTCTCGGAGGGCTGTGCACCACCAGCTGATGCCTGGGAGAAAGCAGGGCTGTCGTCAGGGTGGGACCTGGCTCGGGGCCCTCAAACAGTGTAGAATCTGCAGCCTCCCCATCCCTCTGCACCTCTACAAGGGGACTTCGTGTAGAGGCATGTACGTTTTATTTAACCTTTTTCTGAAACCTAAGGTCCCTTTTTTTTTTTTTTTTGCAGTACTGGGGGTTGAACTCAGGGGCACTGTACCTCTGAGATACACCCCAGCCCTATTTTTTATTCTTTAGTTTGAAACAGGGTCTCACTGAGTTTCAGAGGGCCTCACTAAGTAGCTAAAGCTGGCTGTGAACCTGCGATCTTCCTGTCTCAGCCTCCCAAGTACTGGGATTACAAGCATTTGCCACCACACCCGGCTCTAATTGCCAAAGGTGCCAGGGTTGTGGAACATGCCTGTAACCCAGTACTTGGGAGGCTGAGATAGGAGGATCACAGGTTCAAGGCCAGCCTTGGCAACTTACTGAGGCTTTCTGCAACTTAGCAAAACCCTGCTAACAAATTAAAAAGGGGGTGGGGCTGAGAACACAGACTGGAGGTAGAAGGCCCTGGGTTCCATCCCCAGTACAAGGCAGGGTCCACAGGCCTGCGTGTGGGGAGCAAGCGGAGGAGGCCTTCCCAAAGCTAGCAAGGGGATGCCACTTTCTTTCCTAATTAATTAGTTATTGGTTTATTTTTTGTGGTACTGGAGATTGAACCCAGGGGCATTCTGGGCTACTCTCCCAGCCCTATTTTATTTTGAAACAGGGTCTCACTAAGTTGCTAAAGGCTGGCTGTGAATCTGTGATCCTTTTTTTTTTCAGTTCTGGGGATCGAACCTAGGGGCATTCTATCTCTGAGCTATACCCCCAGCCCTATTTTTTATTCTTTAGTTTGGAACAGGGTCTCACTAAGTTGCAGATTAAGTAGCTGAGGCTGACTGGGACCCCAGATTCTCTGGTTTCAGTCTCCCAAGTACTGGGATTACAAGCATGTGCTATCACACCCAGCTTTGTGATCCTCTTATCTCAGCCTCTCAAGTATTGGAATTACAAGTGTGTGCCATGCCCAGTTTAATTTATTTTTAATTTCTTTGTTGTTGTTGTTGTTGGTGTAGGGAACAGGGGCAACCTATCTCTGAGGACAACCTACCTCTGAGCCACAGTCTTTTCATTTTCAAACAAGTTCTCACTAAGTTGATGATGTTGTCCTTGAACCTGCAATCCTCCTGTCTCAGCCTCCCAAGTACTGGGATTACAGATGTGTGCCACCACATCTGGCTAAAGTGATGCCAGTTTCAAGGAAGGAGTGGAGCTGTGTGGCAGAGGGAAGTTGGGGGCACACCTGTAACCATCCTAAGAGGCGATACTGAGTGGGCAGGTCACCAAGGACCTAACGATCAAAGCCCTGCTCTCCACGAGGCAGCAGTGCGGGTATTCCGGGCTCCCGGGCTCAGTAAGAGTGCTGGGAGAGGACACAGACAGAGCGGGGGGCCCCGGCCCTGCACTCACCTCCCCGGATCCTTTATGATCCACCAGTTATTGACATCTTTGAAGGGGTAACAGGTCACTTGCTGCTGGTGGGAGCTGCCCCGGCCATTCTCATATCTGTGAGGAAGTCAACACAGAGCTGTAGGTGGTGGCCGTCATGGCCGTCAGTCACCGGGGGCCCACAGGCTGCCTGCCCATGGTTTCTGTGGAGGGGAGCCAACTTCAGCAAGTACAGCCTAGGGAGGAGTGTCGGGGAAACGGGGCCACGGCAGAGCATCTGAATCTCGAGGGGGCCGGAGGACGTGGAGAGCGGCACTGGCGTCAGGAGCACTGCCTGCCGTGCACAAAGCCGCTCCGAGCCCCTCGGCATTCAGAGACCACGGGAACAGGATCCCCGGCCAGCCGCCTCTGCTCCTACACACCGGCTCACAGCGAGCGAAGTCGCTACCGCAAGCAGAACTGCAAAACAAAACATTCAATGGTCTTCACTTTCCTTACATCATGGGGTAGGTGTTCTGGTGGGAATGAAGCCAGCAGGGCACGGGTTTGCCAAAGACGCTCCTCAGAGTGACCTGGGACCCGAAGGCCACCTCCAGGGGCTGGCCTTGGGTGATGCGGGAAAGTCCCCCCTAAGACAAACAGAAAGAGCCACAGGTGAGCGTGAGGGCGTAACCCTCCTAAGCCAGCCTTCCTGACGGCCACTCGACTAGGTGACATTCAGGGTGGTGACGATTACTGTCACGTAATTATTTACAACTAGCGTGCAGACTGTGGTGCCTTACTGCATGTTAAGTCATCGTCAGAGCTCCCTGGACCAGGCGCCCGCCCAGCCTCCACCAGCACCCTCACTTAGCTCTTACAAGTGCTCCACGAGACTCAGAAAATTATGTCTGAGAACCTTGGGTGGGGGTGCAGCTCGGTGCAGAGCATTGCCTAGCACTTGGGAGGTCCTGGGTTCAATCCTGAGTACCGTTACCCAGACAGAGATGAGAAAGCCGAGACTGGGACGAGGTAACATGAAGAACGTCCTTCCCACTGGCAGAGGCCGGGCTCAGAGGTTC
The DNA here is from genome assembly GCA_004027655.1 of Graphiurus murinus. NCBI lineage: Eukaryota > Metazoa > Chordata > Mammalia > Rodentia > Gliridae > Graphiurus > Graphiurus murinus. The sequence continues at coordinate 14,052 of PVLC010031533.1, forward strand.
CACTCCTATCCACCTCAATTGGTACTTTTGAGGCTGAGTATCCCTTAGCTGAAATGCTTGGAATCACAAGTGTTTCACATTTTGGATTTTTATATTTTATTTTTATTTTATGTTATTTTGTGGTACTGAAGATTGATCCCAGGATTATTCAACCTCTGAGCTATATCCTCAGCCTTTTTAAAATTTTGAACAGGGTCTCAATAAGTTGCTAAGGATCTTGCTAAGTTGTTGAGGCTGGCCTCAAAACTGCAATCCTCCTGTCTCAGCCTCTCAAGTACTGGGATTACAAGCATGTGTCACCAGGCCCAGCTTTGCAAAGATTTATAATACATTATCCCTAATCTGAAAATCTGAAATCCAAAATGTTCCAAAATCCGAAACTGAACATCAGCACTCAGAAAGTTTTGGATTCTGGAGCACTTAAGATTTTTGGAGTAGGGATGCTGAACTTATAATCTATTTGAAAAGTTAGCATGAATGAATGCCAGACGTGAGTCTCACGGTCTCTCCTACAGGACATTTCAAACTGTCCAGGGTGTGTGGGGCTTGACTTTAGATATTCTTGAGCAGGTCAAAGAATCCAAGAGAGCCAGCCCCTTCATTTATTTCCATGTGGTCGGTATATACAGAATTCCTTTAGAAATACTGACATGGCTGCCTCACTTCTTTTTTTTTTTTTTTTTTTTTTTGTGGTACTGGGGATTGAACTCAGGGCATTCTACCTCCGAGCTACGCCCCCAGCCCTATTTTTTATTCTTTATTTTGAAACCGAGTCTCACTAAGTTGCGGAGTGCCTCACTAGGTAGCTGAGGCTGGCCTCGAACCCGGATCCTCCGGTCTCAGCCTCCCGAATGCTGGGATTACAAGCGTGCGCCACCACGCCCGGCTGCTGCCTCACTTCTTGATTTGATTTTTCCTCTAATGCTAACTTGATACTATTTATACAGAAAACACTGAGTCAGCCAGGCATGGTGGTGCACACCTGTAATCCCAGTACTTGGAAGGCTGAGACAGGAGGGATGCAGGTTTGAAACCAGTCTCAGGAACTTAGTGAGGCTGTTAACAACTTAGCGAGATCCTGTTTCCAAATGAAAAATAACAGAGCTAGGAGTGTAGCTCAGAGGTAGAATGCCCCTGGGTTCAACCTCCAGCACCACACACACACACACACACACACGCGCACACACACACGCACACACGCGCTCGACAGAGTCCATGACTGTCTTTGTTCTGCAGTGGCAGCAGCGTCCGAGTGCTTACCTCCAAGCTGGCCTGGAAGGCGCTCGACATGATCTGGTCATGGGGCCCCGAGCGGTAGAGCAGCTTCAAGTGGACATAGAAGAACAGCAAGTACATGGCGATCGGGACGACCAGTAAAGCCACTGCTCTGGCGAGCAAGTGAAAGAACACGCACACCTGCCAGGAGGTGCAAGGACAGGTCAGCCCCACTCCAGGGAAAGGCATCCACCTCCAGACGCTGCGAGGTGTGGCAAGAGCCAGCGCCAGGAGCCCTGCCTCCCGCAGAGGCGCCCTCAGCAGCCGACGGGTGAGGCTGCCTGCCCTGCCTGCCTCTACAGCGTGGAGGACCCAGGTCTGGGCACCACATGCTCCCCGGACAGTCCCGCCAGTCCCACAGGGCTAGCTGAACGCGGCACTGACACTGGCACCTACATGTGACAAAGTCCGGTCTCCAATCAAGTGCCAGGCGTGGACGGCGGCAACACCCAGCACGAGCAGGTAGGTGAAGACACCCATGTACTTGATGCTGAAAAGACAGGACTGAAGAAGGTCATGACGAGACCCAGAAACACAGGAGGGAGACCCTGCCCGAGACGGGGCGCTAACTCACCCAACTGCACAGGAGCAAGCGAGCCCGGTGAGCGTCAGCCAGAACCACCAGTGTGGAGAGAAGGGGCTGGAACAAAACAGAGGACACAGTGGTCAGAGACAGGGACGGCTCACACGCTGGACAAGGAAGGCCAGAGGACTGGCCATTCTCTAGGAAGTCTGTCTGGGTTGGCACTTCCCATGAGCACCAGGCACAGGAGAGCACCCCACCTCCCCAAGTTCCACTTTGTCGTGAATAACTCTTTTTTTTTTTGCAGTACTGGGGATTGAACCCAGAGACATTCTACCTCCGAGCTACACCCCCGGTCCTATTTTTTATTCTTTATTTTGAAACAGGGTCTCACTTAAGTTGCGGAGGGCCTCACTAATTAGCTGAGGCTGGCTGCGAACCCTGATCCTCTGGTTTCAGCCTCCCAAGTACCGGGATTACAAGCGTGCGCCACCACACCCGGCAAGAATAATTTTTTTAGTAGGTTAAAGTTACATAAAAATGAGAATTTATGAGGTCATTGGCCAAAAGCCAACCCCCAAAATATTAAGTGACCAAAAAATATTTGGCAGGCAACTCCTCAAAATAAAAGGTATCAGAAACTCCCAAGCTGGGTGTGGTGGTGCAGGCCTGTAATCTGAGTACTTGGGAGGCTGACAGGAGGATCACAGGTTTGAAGCCAGCCTCAGCAACTCAGTGAGACACTGTTTCACACTTAAAAATAAAATATGGCTGCAGGATTGGCTCAGAGGTAGAATGCCCCTGGCTTCCATCCCTAGTATCACAAAAAGAAAAAAGAAAAAGAACCACCCAGAATCTCTTACTCTTAAATTGAGGAAGACAGGTCCCACTTTGCATACCTGTCTTTTTGGGAGTTGAAGAACTTCAGGTAGGACAGCACGGCCAGTAGATTAAAAAATATCAGCAGCGACTCCAAGAGCATGAGCCTGGACTGAGTGATCAGGGCATTCTCTGCGACGGACACGAGAAGCTGTGTCAGTCACCAGCATTCACACCGAGAGGCGGACAGTCGCCCTCTGCACTCCTGGAGACCTGGCTCCCAGACCCCCCAGGACACCAAAGTCCACATTCACACATTTGCATGTAGCCTGTGCACATCCGCCTGTACACTTCTAAACATTTCTACCTCAGAGCTGTACACAACCAGCCCTAGTTTATTTTTTGTTTTGAAACAGGGTCTTGCTGGGTTGCTGAGTCTCACTACTTGCTAAGGCTGTCCTTGAACCTGCAATCCTCCTGTCTCAGCCTCCCAAGTACTAAGATTACAGGTGTGTGCCAACATGCCCAGCTTTTTTTTTTTTGGTATTTTTTCATCTATGATTGGTTGAATCTGCAGATGCACAACCCTAAGATACAGAAACTGACTACACTTAACTAAGACAAACACCACAATCACAGTGCCGCAGAACCCCAATGTAGAAGTTCAGAAACAAGGTGGTTGGCGGGGACACGAAGGCAAATTCTTAGGGCTAAATAGCATTTCCTGACACCTGTGTAAGTTTGGGTGCGTCACTTAGCTTTCATGCGCCCTTATTTTTCTTATTTGCAGAAGTAATACCAATGTTGTAGAGCTGCTGTGAATGTTACAACATTATATGGGCAAAGGACCTCATATGCAGGGTCTTGTTAAGTTACCGAATGCTGGCCTCGAACCTGCGACCCTCCTGTCTCAACCTCCCGAGTACTGGGATTATAGCTGTGTATCACTGTGCTGTCTTCTCTTTTTGTTTTCTAGTCTAACTTTTCACCTGACTTAACTTCATCTGTTCATGAATCTGAACTGGGGGGGGGGGTTATCAGCTAGTGATGACCAGGCTGGAGATGGAGGTGCTCATGGTGTCACGGTGCTGTGTGCCCAGCGGCTCCCCTTTTACAAGCCACACCTCCCCACTGCGTCTCCTCACACAGTCCAGCGGAGGGGGCAGCCTGGGCGCGGGGAGTGGCAGAGTCCAGTCCGGATGAACCAGATGTGCTTCTTCTCCAGCTGAACCCTCAGGAGCAGGCAGGCCCGGGGCTTACCTATCAGCATCAGCAGGGCAGCCCCCATGGCAGCACAGTGGGAGAAGCGCAGCTCCGACACGATCTGGTAGGCCATGGGCACCGACAGCGCCCCCGCGAGAGCCGGCAGCAGGCGCAAGGACCACACAGGCACGCTGCTGCTGTACTCTGGAGAGGCAAAACACGGCGGAGCTGAGAGCACCGGGCACAGACGGCCTCACGATGCGGCCACCAACCCGAGCCCAAGCGTCCTGGACTGCGGACGGAGCGCATCAGCCGCTGAGCGTGAGAACTACAGGCAAAGGCTTGGAAACCAGATTTGAATTTCTGCTCTTGTTGATGCTATTTACAGACAAGGTTTCACTATATTATCCAGACTGGACTCCAACTCCTGGCCTCAAGCGATTCTCCTGCCTCAGCCCCCTGAGTAGCTGGGACTACAGGTGCAGACACTGTGCCCGGCTACTCTGAAATTAGGTTCTGTAGTCAAGAAGCCAGCTCTCACCAAGTATAGGAACGACAACTAAGAATTCTGAAATTAATACTTATTTATATTCACCCCACCTCTTTCTAAAAACATTTGACAATCTACAAAAATTAGACTTATAAAAATAATTATACCAGGCCGGGCGTGGTGGCGCACGCTTGTAATCCCAGCATTCGGGAGGCTGAGACCGGAGGATCCGGGTTCGCGGCCAGCCTCAGCTACCTAGTGAGGCACTCCGCAACTTAGTGAGACTCGGTTTCAAAATAAAGAATAAAAAATAGGGCTGGGGGTATAGCTCGGAGGTAGAATGCCCGTGAGTTCAATCCCCAGTACCG
>PVLC010031534.1:0-11398 GCA_004027655.1 Graphiurus murinus
AGCCCTATTTTTTTATTCTTTATTTTGAAACTGAGTCTCACTAAGTTGCAGAGTGCCTCACTAGGTAGCTGAGGCTGGCCGCGAACCCGGATCCTCCGGTCTCAGCCTCCCAAATGCTGGGATTACAAGCATGCGCCACCACGCCCGGCTCAGATGGGCTATTCTTATTAAAAGTGTATAGACAGCCGGGCGTGGTGACACACACTTGTAATCCCAGTACTTGGGAGGCTGAGACCAAAGGATCCGGGTTCGCGGCCAGCCTCAGCTACTTAGAGAAGCTCTCCGCAACTTAGTGAGACCCTGTTTCAAAATAAAGAATAAAAAATAGGGGCCAGGCATGGTGGCACACGCTTGTAATCCCAGCATTCAGGAGGCTGAGACCGGAGGATCCGGGTTTGAGGCCAGCCTCAGCTACCTAGTGCCCCGGCCAGCGGGGGTTGAGGACGGGAGACCGAAGTGGCTTAACCTAAAGGAATGAATCAAACAAGAGACGCGAAAGAACGGAGGCAAGACAGGATTCTGATCAAGCCTCAATTTTTATTAAAAGAAGGACTGCTTAAGTAGCTAGAGGTGAGGGGTGGGGTCAGGGGGTCAGGTAAGCTTATGTGGGCTTGCAGGATTGGCCAAGACTGACCGTGTCCTTATCAGGTAAAGACCTCAGCGGGATAACAGAACCGGTTTCTGCATTGTCATTGTGGCTGCTGAGAGGAATTCCCCCAAAGTGTGAATTCCAGCTCTGACCAGCCTTCCGGCCCCCGACATCTCCTCCCTTTTTGTTTTATAGGGAGTGGGCTTTGACCGACCGGGGGAGACATTGACCTGGTTCCTCCCGTGGGCTATGCCCACTCTGTATGGCTCTCGACATCTTTTTGGGAGGAGAGGCAGAGCCAAGTTGTTTTTGTGGTACTGGGGATTGAACTTAGGGGCATTTTACCTCCAAGCTATACCCCCAGCCCTAGTATTAGGTGATGTCAACCTCTATGCAAACCAGGTATACTCCCAGAGAAATCCGGAGGAGGTCAATTGGGACCTTTCTCGTGCGATGCTTTGCTCTGCACCCGGTCCGATGTCCATACCTGGCCTTTATAATCCAGGTAAGCATCTCTCCGGCTGAGATGCTGTCCCTGTGGGGAGGGAGCGAGTTTGGGGGCTTTTAGGCTCCTGATAGCCAGAGTCGCATCTATCCATCATTTCCAGGCGCTGGTAATGTACCTGGATGGGTTTGGCCAAGGCAGAGTCTATCTGGGATTTTATGAAGGCTGTTAGTTTTTTAAAGATCCATGGGCCAAATGTGAGAATTAGGAGAAGGCTTATAAGGGGTCGTTGTCCCTGTCTAGCCGGGAATTGGAAGTTTCTTTAGTTGATCTAAAGGAGACATAGGAAGGTCAGGGTCTGTTGGTTGTGGAACCATTACTCTTGGATATTCTGAAAGAGAAGGCAAACACATGTGACAACAAAAGTAAATGGAACAGCAGAGAAGTAATAATTGCACAGGTCCCCCCTGTGCTGTCGTCATATGTCAAGGGCCATTTGATTTTGTAAGATGGCCTTTTTTATCATTTGCATTTCATCATTTACTTGTGAAATGCTTTTAGTTGTGTCATTTAGAGCCTTTTGCGTATACTTATTAAAAGACTCTATATGCCAGATTACATCTGTGAGTCCGGCTGAGGGAAATAGAATAGAGATACATAATCATACCAGTGGAAGACTGATCGTGTCCACCAGTGTTGTAAATTTGGGAGTTTAGCTGGACGGTCTATGGTCTTAGTCCAGTGCCCTTGTACCCAAGGATATCCTAATGTACATCTTCCTATCTAGCCTGGAGGTAATCATGGCCGAAGGTTGGCACCACACAGCCATTGGGTGCCATTTGGTGTTGGCTACCTTGTTTTTGTTCTTTTACCCCCAATTGGTAGCAAACTAATCTGTATCTTTTAATATAATCGTATAATTTATCCCAGCTTATGAGTAGAATTACTCAAAAATTTAAGTGAATGATTTCTCTGTTTTCAACAGAGGGCTGTCATTTGACTGAGTTTTTCCATAGTGGGTGTTACCCAAACATGTTTATTCCATATTTGAGAGTATTTTCTTAGGTACTCATGATTGCTATCTTTTATTTTAAATAAATTTTGAGTTTAGGATGGATAACTTTTGGTAAAATGCCATACATTTGTTTTATTTACAGAGAAACTTTTTATGGCCCTTTTTGTTTAAGGTTTTTATTTATAGGCCACTGGGAGGCATTAGCTCATATAGCAAGTTTTAAGATAGTAATGAGTCTTTTGGAGTTTTAGTCAATCATTATTTAGTATTAGGGGTACCCATTAGGGGCCCCCATGAGCTAGATGTGGGTAACAGCCCACAGATTAAACAGGCATCTCTAATTAATACCTTTGGCATATTGTGCCCAGTTTAGGAAAGAAGTTTGTTTTTTCCTGGAAAAATAATGTAGACATAATGTAGTTATAATGAAAAAGAAGCACAAAAAATAAAACTTATCCTGATTTAGTCTTAGTTGTTCCTTTAAATAATAATTTTAAATCTTTAAAGGCTTACAGAAATAGTGTTTGCAGGTTTTATCAGCATCCAGAGGTTTATTTTTTACTTTAGAGCTTTGGTTTTTTAAAGTCTCAATAGGGATAGATTTAATTTTACACATATGAATCCAGGAACTGTGTCCTAAGAAGAACTTGGAAAGGATCTTTTTACTTTGAGAGAAGCTGGTCTAGGGGTGAATCCTGAGAATGTCATTTATAAGATTCCAATAGGAGAATACCACGACAGGAACTTTTTCTGGGCCAAAAGTCTGGTAAAGGTCCTGAAGGGCGTCTCCCACTCTGTGCCATCGCCTCGAGTCGACGGTGTCCTCTGCTAGAAAACAGGGACATGGATTGTACTTTTTTTTTATCGTCTAACTATCCTACTATTTGCCATCGTCTTTGAAACGACGGTGCCTCTGGTAAAAGCCAGGGACATGCCTCATGCATCTTAAACCCTTATTCCTCGCGTCCTGAGGGGCTCCCTGAGCCCATTAGGGATAAAGGGGAGGCTCCTCATTGACCTTTGCCACCGTCTCGAGTCGGTGGTGCCTCTGGTGAAGGCCAGGGGCATGCGTTTAGGAGCTTTTAGGGTAAAATGCTTGTTTGAGAAATGCGTCTGCTTACCTTACCCCAGGATCTGTCTCACGGGCGGGCTGTTCCGTGGTGATCCAGATTACAGAGTCTTCTCTCACGGCACTTCCCGTGGCGACTCAAGGAGATTGTCCGGCCGGACCCGATGTGCAGACGTTCCCCGGAAAAGCCTAAACCTTGTGCCCCACATCGGGCGCCATTAAATGCCCCGGCCAGCGGGGGTTGAGGACGGAAGACCGAGGTGGCTTAACCTAAAGGAATGAATCAAACAAGAGACGCGAAAGAACGGAGGCAAGACAGGATTCTGATCAAGCCTCAATTTTTATTAAAAGAAGGACTGCTTAAGTAGCTAGAGGTGAGGGGTGGGGTCAGGGGGTCAGGTAAGCTTATGTGGGCTTGTATGATTGGCCAAGCCTGACCGTGTCCTTATCAGGTAAAGGCCTCAGCGGGATAACAGAACCGGTTTCTGCATTATCATTGTGGCTGCTGAGGGGAATTCCCCCAAAGTGTGACTTCCAGCTCTGACCAGCCTTCCGGCCCCCGACAACCTAGTGAGGCCCTCCACAACTTAGTGAGACTCAGTTTCAAAATAAAGAATAAAAAATAGGGCTGGGGGTGTAGCTTGGAAGTAGCCCTGAGTTCAATCCCTAGTACCACAAAAAAAAAAAAAAAAAAAAAAATAGGACTGGGGATGTAGCTCAAAGGTAGAATGCCCCTGACTTCAACCCCCAGTACCACACAAAAAAAAAAAAGTGTATGGGCCAGGCCTATTAGACCTTTGCCTAAGTTGCCTAAGAAAGAGGCAGGCTAGGTCTGCTATTAATTAAAACTGTGGCCCATTAAGGGCTTTTGTCTGTAAGGTAAAGCTAAGGATTATGAAGTTTCTAGGTTTTAAAACTCTGTATGTGTTCCCTAAACTTCCCAATTTGTCTCCTTTCTTCCTGGTATTTTATTTGCCTCCCTGGTGGCCCACAACCCGATGTCAGCATTTCACCGGGGAAGAACCACAAAGCCGGCCAGGTCATGGCTTGGTCACAGGCTCTGGGCCGCTACGGGCTCCCCAGAGGAGACTCAAGGCCCAGACGGGCCACCGGACTGGTAGGGAGGCCAGGGCGAGAGGGAGGTTCAGAGCACCCCCATCCCCAGGAGCATTTCAGCACCAAAGGCTAAATGCTGCGGTGGGTCTTGCTAACGGGAACCTGCGATGCCCCCCTCAGCCTCCCAGGTACTGGTGAGGTAGCACAAAAGAAATAAATAGTAGGCAGAAAGGAGACACACTGGGAAGGAAAAGGAAAATGTAGTTTTAAAATCTGGCAAGTTCATGATCGCTAACTCCGCCCTATAAGGTGTGTTCTGTTTTGGGCGGAAGCCTAATGGGTCCACACCCTTACTCATAATGGCCCCTGTGCCACCTGAGATCCCGCAGATGCTTAGTAAACAGGGGCCCATGAGGAGGACACACCAGCCACCTGCCACCCGCCACTGCCGGGGAACCTGAAGATGGGAGGGTGGAAAGACCTCACACCCCTCCTGGGGTTCTATAAAAGAACTGAAAAAGCTGCAAGACTCTAGCCCCCCCCACCCCCCCGTTCTTGTGAGGGCCAGCCTTCTCCCTCGAGTCCCTCACTTGTGTAAATAAAACCTCTGTCTTCTTTGACCACCCCTGCTGAAATTCTTTTGTCACGTAAGCCAAGAACCTTACGGAATTACTTTTCCCCATGACATTCTTATTGGCGAGCCAGCCGGGAGATTCAGAGAAATTAACATCCCTAAATCCACTAAAAGTGTTTGGGTTTTTGCATCCCTGTTTTTAAGTTTCTATTTGTGTGTGTAGAGTGCGGAGGGTCCCGGCGGGGCTCGGTGGAGGTGTGTGGGTCAGGGAGGCGGGTCCCTCCCGGCAAAGTGGGGCTGCGCTGCCTTCCTGGGCCTTCTGCCGGGAGAGGACAGATCGGACCACCTGTCCGCCCTCTCCTGCCCCACAGCGCTGAGGCTCCAGGTGAGCTCCGGATGCCCAAGGTCGCGGCAGGCCCAAACCCGACCTCCTGGAAAACCAGTCGCTAGCTAAGAGTTTTTCTCTCCTCCCCTCCCCTCCCCTCCCTTCCTCTTCTCTTCTCTCTCTCTCTCTCTCTCTCTCTCTCTCTCTCTCTCTCTCTCATTATTGCCAAGCGGAGGGGAGGCAGGGGTCACTCTTCCATATTTTGCCTTAACTAACTAGTATGTTGATATTTTTATATATTTGTACTTAATATTTAGAAAGATAAGTAAATCTGATTTTTGTCTTATAAATGAGTATACTCAAAAGAAATGCTGTTTCTGTCTTTGACCCCTTGCCTCAATTCAGATACTGTTTAAGAGGGAACAGGCCACTTACGGGGGACAGAAACTGTTTACTTAAAATATGCTTTGTTTTACAGAAGAAAATCTTGCAAAAAGGCATTCATCTAAATTGAGAGATTTGTTATAGGAGTTGTTTAAATGTAAGTATTGTTTTAATTTAAAAATTTTTGTTAAGACAAAGGGCAATCTGGCCGGGCGTAGTGACACACGTTTGTAATCCCAGTACTTGGGAGGCTAAGACAGGAAGATCGCAGGTTCATGGCCAGCCTCAGCAACTTATGAGGCCCTCCGCAACTTAGTGAGACCCTATTTCAAAATAAAGAATAAAAAATAGGGCTGGGGGTGTAGCTTGGAGGTAGAATGCCCCTGGGTTCCATCCCCAGTACCGCAAAAAAGAAAGAAAGAAAAGGGCAATCCAATAAATAATAGGAGATATTCATAGATATGGGGAGGTATTATAATTTTAAAAGGGGGGAATGCTTTTATATGGAAAAGGATTTTGCATCGCAAAATTTTATTCTAAATGACTGAATTATCCCAGAGGAGAAAGGAATCTGAGAATAAAAATCAGAAGGTTAATTAAGTCACAGAGGGTTGGAGAAAGTTAAAATATCTATTAAAGATAACTTATAATAAATTTATTTTCATAAATTGGTTAAAATTAAAGGAATTCTAAAAGCCATACTTAATGCATTGATTCTGTTTGAAACAATTAGGTTTTTTCAAGATATTAATCTGCTCTTGGAAAAAAATTTTTTTTACAAAAATTAGCTTAGGACATTTTTTTCATTAAAGATTATTTCCTATCTTTATATTTAAAACAATATAGTTTTGTGCTCTTAACATTTACTAAGAACTAGCTTGAAGGTTGTATCTTTTCAAGATAATCTTATGTTTACTGTCTTTGATTACCTAGCAAGCTATATCTTAGCAGAATCAGAGTTTAAATGTCTGTATTCTATATCTATTTAATGATTACTTTGTAGGTCAGGCTAAATGAACAACTATAACCTTGGGTTACTCTTATTTGATACCCATGTATCTGTGGCCACAGATGTATACATATTTGAGCTAAATATGCTGTGTATGTAGGTTCATCTAAATGTTTCATAAGAGCTTATAAACTGAAGGTGTATAGGTTTTATATGCATGCAAGCTAACCAATGTGATCTCTTTATGCAACATGTATTGTATTTGTACCTTAAGTTACTAAAACTTCTGCCATCTATGTTTACTACCATTCAAAAATCCATTATTAAGACATGGTTTACACGCTGGGCATGGTGGCACATGCTTGTAATCCCAGTACTTGGGAGGCTGAGACAGGAGATCCAGGTTCGTGGCCGGCCTCAGCTACTTAGTGAGGCACTGCGCAATTTAGTGAGACTCTGTTTCAAAATAAAGAATTAAGAATAGGGCTGAGGGTGTAGCTCAGAGGTAGAACACCCCTGAGTTCAATCTCCAGTACTACAAAAAAAAAAAAAAAAGACATGGTTTATATCTGTTTGTTTTGAATAAATATATTATTGTATAAGCAATAAGCTTATTTCTGATTATTAATACTGTCCTCTAAAATTATAAAAATCTTGAGCTATTCTTTAATTTTTAATCAATACTGTTTACCTACAGACCTGTAATTATAGTTCTCTTACTGAGCCACAAATTCTAAGTTTTACGCCAATGGTTAGTATACATTAAGGTTATGTTAAGGTTAAGTTAAAATATGTTAACTTCTGTACTTGGGAGGTTGAGACCAGAGGATCCGGGTTCATGGCCAGCTTCAGCTACTTAGTGAGGCTCTCCACAACTTAATGAGACCCTGTTTCAAAATAAAGAATAAAAAATAGGACTGGGGATGTAGCTCAGAGGTAGAGTGTCCCTGGGTTCCATCCCCGGTGCCACATACACAAAAAAAGTTAACTTCTATGTATCATATTATTACTGGTTCCTTTATAAATTAAATATATTTATATTCCCTAAGTGTCTTCTCAAATGCAAAGCTTTAAAAAAATGCTTTACCAAGCTGATGTCCTATAAACAAAAAATTGTTAATAGTAATTTTTAAGGTTATTTGTGTATTTCTAAATTGTATTATGATCATCTTCAAGCAAAGATAATTAGAGGTGATGGAACAGTTGGCATTCCAAATTATGTCACTCTGATTAAAAATTGTATATTGAGGGAGGCACCACCATGACCAGCTGGAAAAACTAGTAAAATATTACTAGGCCCAAGTTTGGGTTTCCCCCAAGGAAGATAAAAGGTCCCCAGGTTTGCCAGATGTTTTTGTCCAATCATCAAATGACTCCAGTCCCTAGATCCCACCCTAACGGGCCAATCCCAAGACAGCCCGTATCCCTTCCTAAGCCCGCCTCCATGAGCCAGCCAATCCTTATGGTCGCCGTAGTGTCGGAGACCATGATGTACAAAAGATTAAGACCTTGGGGTCGCAACTGCTTATTGTCCATGTCTATCTGGAAACATTTCATGCTGATGCCAAGAGTGCATAAAAGAACTGTGTGCTAAGCATGGACGTCAGGTGTGTGCATAAGAACTAGGTGCTGGCCACAAAGTGGATTTCATAAGGTTAATCGGTTTTCTTAAGGGTTAATGGAAATAGTCAATTGAATGGTAAACTTGGGCAGAAGGATGCAATATACTTTTAGACAATAGGTTAGGTTAAATATTAACATATGGCTAAAGGGTTTCGGGAATAATGTGTTTTCTTAAAACAATGAAATTTTCTGTAAAAGTATGTTTTTGATCTTTGCATGCGATGTTTTTCTGTGGTATGAATCAAAATCGCCTGATGTTTTTCTTAGATAATCTTCCTTGTGTGATTGTATAAAAATGCCCTGGAAAACAAACTCGGCGCGGCAGTATTCACTGTCAGCCCTCCTGAATCTATGTCTTTCTCTTTCTTAAGCAATGTTTGTCTTTGTTTTTCTCAAACCACTCTTTCTCCCTCCAGGTTTGTCCAACTTAGCCAGCAGGCCCACCGTAGTCTCTCTCAGCCCTGGCAACAAGATTCCACCAATCCTGGTGTAACAGGTTGCTCTTTCCCTTGAGTGTGAAAAATTCCTGCTTGTGTAACCTAACACTATAAAAGGGTAAACAAAGCCAGAGTCGGGGTCCCAGTCGAGACTCCACTGTGTTGGATGAGACTTGAACCCTAGATCAAGCTAGCAATAAACTTCCTTCATGCTTTTGCAATATCTCATGTGGAGTGACAACTCTTTGGGTGGGTTCCAGGACACGAGCATAATAGCTTGGGGGCTCGTCCAGATAAATCCCCCCAGGAGGACCCTCACTCCTACACAGGGTAGAAGGAGGTTATCTGGTAGGGGGACCAGCTAACGGAGCCAATCACCCAACATCTGGCAGCCAAGAGGGCTGATCTGAGGGCCCAATTGCAGACCGGCAGAGGACCAAGGCGGACAGGATGGTGGTAAGGAAATCTGGAAAACAGGCACGCAGAATAAAGAGACCTTCTGTGTTCAGTGTTTGCTTGTTGTCTCCTGTCTGCATTTTGTTTAGTACCAGCATTGTGTCTCTAACTTTTGGTTTCATTCTTGGACCTGCGATCTTTCACCATTTTTCCACAATGGGACAGTCTCCGTCAACTCCTCTATCTCTGATGCTTAACCACTTCTCTGATTTCAGAACTCAGGCACCCAATCTTTCACTGGAGGTAAAGAAAGGTAAGTTAATCACTTTTGCTCTGCAGAATGGCCGACTTTTGATGTCAGCTGGCCCCCGGAAGGAACCTTGGATTTAGACATTATCTCCCAGGTGTGGGGGGTAGTTCTGGACCCAGGCCCATGTGGCCACCCAGACCAAATAACCTACATTCTGGTATGGCAAAGCTTGGTTGAAAACCCCCACCCTGTTAAAACCTTTTGTTCCAAAACCTGAAAAACCTCGTCTTATTAGCTAAACCCTCCCATGGGCGGCCTCAGGATAAGACTCCAGAGCCAAGACCTCCCCACCCAAGGTTATGCAGGATTCCGGGATTTATCCCAGATGTGGAGGAGGTTCCTCCTCCATACGTTCCCCTCACCGAGAGATGATCGACTCCAGCTGAATCGTCGGGATCACCCACGGCACCCCCCACTCCCGACCAAGGTCCAGCCTTTGGTACAGGGTCACATCGGCCTCCACAGCCCACGCTCTGCCCGTGCAAGCCATTGGACCAGTTCGGGAAGGGGGGGAACAGTCGTATCAATGCTGGCCTTTCTCTTCCAGCAACCTGTGCAACTGGAAGTCTCAAAACGCAGCTTTTTCTGGAAAGCTTCAGGATCTAACTGATTTGTTAGAATCTACTCTGTTTAGTCATAATCCTACTTGGGATGATTCTGAATAATTACTTAAGGTTTTATTCACCACCGAAGAGAGGGAAAAATTCTGACTGAAGCCAGAAAATTGGTGCTGGGAGATGACGGGAGGCCGACCAGTCAGCTGAACTTCATTGATGGGACTTTCCCTCTGACTCCCTCAAACTGGGACTTTGACCAGGCTGAAGGTAGGGATCATCTCCGAGTGTACCACCAGCTTCTGATGGCCAGTCACCATGCGGCAGCGTTAGGCAAGGACCCGATGAGAGCCCTGCAGCTTTTTAAGAAAGAATTCTCGACACCTTCAGGCAATACACCCCCAAGGATCCTCAAGCTGAGGAAACAAAGGCAGTGGTAATCTTGGCCTTTGTAAATCAGACTGCTCCAGATATTCGAAGAAAGCTTCAAAAGCTTGATAGACTGGGGGGATCAGACCATTTCAGACTTACTCCAGGTAGCAGAGAAAGTGTATAATGCAAGAGAAACTCCCCAGGAGAGACAGGAACAGATAAGGCCAGAAGATAGGGAGTTTCAGGCTAAAGAAAATAAAAGAAACCAGAAAGAATTAGCTAGGATATTCTTTGCAGGGCAAGGAGGGGAAAAAGAAAAGGGAGAAAGAAAAAGTCTTAGCAGGATGACGAAAAACTGCGCCAATTAGAAAAGGACCAGTGTGTGTAGTGCAAAGAAAAGGGACACTGGGCCTGAGAATGCCCCCAAGAAAAGAACTCCAGGTGCGATACTAGCCCAGGAGAACAGTCAAAACCCGCCCAGGTCTTGCTTGCAGGAGAAGATAGAGACTAGAGGTGACGGGCCTGAGTCCTGGGTAGCTTTGAGAGTGGAGGGGAAACCGATGGACTTTACAGTGGGCACTGGAGCCCAGTACTCGGTAATCAATCAGCTTGAGGGAAAGCTCTCATTAAAGACTAGCTGGATACAAGGGGCAACGAGTTCTAAACCTTACTAACAGACCACATGGCGAAAGGTGGACCTGGGGTCTAAACAGGTCTCCCACTCATTCCTGAATGCCCTGCCCCCCCTAATGGGGTGAGACCAGGTATTGACCATGATGTTGAGTGACAAGTATAGGATATATGAAAATCCTGGAGCCCAGGAACTGCCTCTAACCACGAACGCCTGGGAATAAGACTTCCCTGAGACTTGGGAAGAAACGGCAGGCACCGGAATGGCAAAACATCGAGCCCCAATCCTAGTGGGGCTAAAATCCGGAGCCCAGCCAGTCAGGGTCCATCAATACCCAATGCCCCAAGAGGCCCAGCGGGGGATCACACCCCACATACAAAGACTTTTATTTTTTTTTATTTATTTATTTTTTTTCAGTACTGGGGATTGAACTCAGGGGCATTCTACCTCCGAGCTACACCCCCAGCCCTATTTTTTATTCTTTATTTTGAAACCGGGTCTCACTAAGTTGTGGAGTGCCTCACTAGGTAGCTGAGGCTGGCCGCGAACCCGGATCCTCCGGTCTCAGCCTCCCGAATGCTGGGATTACAAGTGTGCGCCACCACGCCCGGCTATACAAAGACTTTTAAGCGTCAGCATTTTAAAACGCTGCTGGTCAGCCTGGAACAC
>PVLC010031535.1:0-18725 GCA_004027655.1 Graphiurus murinus
TTTTTTTTTCACCCCTAGGCCTCTGTATATCAGTGGAGCCCAGAGACTCAGGGTATCATCTTTAGCTCCATCAGCTATGGAATAATTCTGACTCTGATCCCAAGTGGCTATTTAGCGGGGATACTTGGAGCAAAACAGATGCTTGGTGCAGGTTTGCTGATTTCTTCCCTTCTCACCCTCTTTACCCCACTGGCTGCTGACTTCGGAGTGGTCTTGGTCATGGTGGTTCGGACAGTCCAGGGCATGGCCCAGGTATCCAGATACTTCCTCATTCTGAGTGGGACATGAATTCCTGGGTTCTGCAAAAGAGCAAAGGCCTTAATGATTTCCATTGCAGGGCATGGCATGGACAGGTCAGTTCACAATTTGGGCAAAATGGGCCCCTCCGCTGGAACGAAGCAAGCTCACCAGCATCGCAGGGTCAGGTAAGGGTACTCATGAGTCACAGTAGCCCGTTCCATCCTTCCACAGCCTTCCTTCCATGAATCAGATGGTTTGGGGAAGAGGGGGAAAAGTGCTACTGAAAATTCCAATGATATAAGACAGTTATGTACTCAAGGAGAAAGGTAATCTCTGTTACAGAGACACTGAGGCGTAAGCAGAAAAGAGTGGGGCAGTCAAAACAGCCTTGTAGGGAAAAGTTTAGAGCTTTCAGAACCATGAAAATGGGAAATATAAATGCCATTTTAACAAATATGTTGGGCTGAAATTAAGATTACCAGAATTCAGAGCAGTAATGAGAGAACTCAGGTTGGAAAGTAGAATTTAAAGCATCTGCATTATCCTGAGCTCATTGCTATTCTGAGATAATTAATCCTTACAACAGCCCTCTGTACTGTTTTGCTCTCTCATTTCCTAGAGAGGGAGAGTGAGGTGGGTAGAAACTAAGTAAATGGCCCAAATACAAATAGCCTTAGGTGCAAAAGTGAGCTCAAGCCCAGGCTATTGGGCCCCAGAGCACATGCCCCAGGCAGGATGCTGGATGCCCCTTTTCAGAATGTGCTCCACAAAGCCCCGCACAGCTTTGCCGTGCCCATTTCCCAGCCTGTGGCCCTGGTGCAGACATGAAGGGCAGCCCCGAGGTCCCTTCCAGATGATCTTTCCCAGGTCCAGTGCATGGCCATGTCCTGGGGCCTGGCACCCCAAAGTGGCCCTCCTCTCCCAGCACCGTTGTTAGCACCACCTCCTCTATTTCCAGATATTCTGAGCTGATCTCCTCTTCTAGGCTGCTTCCTTTTAAACTTCTCTTCCCGTTATCTTCTTAGCTTTATTTTCTTAAAGTACATACAGGGCATTTTTGCTCACCTGCTTGAGAATCTCCAATGCGCTCCTTTATGATTACAGAATGAAGACTGACCTCCTTGTTGCATGGATAAAAGATGCTTTTCCATCTGCTCCCAACCTGCTCTCCGCTCCATTCTCCTCTGCAAGTGAGGATCAATTGCACAGGCGTCCATTGCTCCCCCAAATCTGCACCCCCTTCCCTCTGGCTCTCCTCCCCCAGTCCACATCCCCCAAAACCTCTCTATGCTTGTTCTTGACAAGATTCTACCCATCTTACTACTTAGCTCTGATAGGCAACTCTTTGACCTTATAATCATTATTATTTCATCTTTATGGATACTTCCATAGCATACTAGTTTTACTCTCATATTTCTATCCTCATCTTTTTTTTTAAGTTGCAGTAGATGAGTGGGTTAAAAATCAGTAAAAAGTAAAGATGGATAGAATAGAAAATGTTGGGAGGCTTGGCACATGGTAAAAGAAAGTATTGGTTTGAGAGGGGTGTGTGTGTGTGTGTGTTTCTGTGTACACGTATTTGTGTGTGTGTTGTGTAGCCATGTAAGATGCATTTCCTAATTTCCCACTTCTCTCTACAAGGCTGTTTTGACTACCCTCGCTCACAACGATGTTGGTTTCAATGTAGACTCCAAGGACTACATTATACAGTGAATTTTATTCACATTCTCCCTTCCCACTGGACCCAAAGCTCCTGAGAGCAGGGACTGTAGCTTATTAACTTTCGTGAATTTTTACTATTCTGTACCCAACCTCATTCCTCATCCTGCCATAGGACATACTGGTGAGCTGTAACTGCAGAGTTTTTCTGTGACAAGTTAAAGGATTTAAAGTGGGTCAGACCGGTACTGAGGCACCATCAGGGAGTCAGGGGCATATCACCATTACTTACTAATGCTAATGACTTCACACATGTCATGGGGCAGATCTGAGCGGGAACAAGTGCCTCATTGCCCAAGGATTCTGAGTCGGCCACGTCCCTGTCGAGACAGTGTCCAGGGAGGCCATGCAGTCTCAGCCTTCATTGTGTTCATAAGCATTTTTCTGCCTCTTCTCTTTAGGGTCAGCCTTTGGGTCCTTCATCATCCTCTGTGTGGGGGGGTTAATCTCACAAGCCTTGGGCTGGCCTTTTATCTTCTACATTTTCGGTGAGTCACTTTCTCTTATGTCCTAACACCTCCATTTCCCAGGTCCTTGTTTTAATACAAACATCACCCACATTCTTCCTAGAATAAGAGAAAATGTCCTTTGTTAAGTTGGAAATGAAGAAGATTGCTGAGGGTTGGCAGCTTTCTTAACCTGATCCATGCAACTTGAACTAGCACCTTCCTAGGGGTTTGGGGGAGCCACAGACACAGGTACAGGGCAGAGGAGGTGATTCTTCACATGGTACCATATCTGAAAAGTCAGAAGTGAAGCCTTATGCTTCCACCTGAGCATTTTATTGAAATCTGTACCCCATCTGGAATGCCCATTCTAGTGTCTATGTGCAGTTAAGATGTCAACATTGGTCGAGCACAATTTCAGTATGTCTCCCTATTTTGTTATTTCTGCTCAATATTTCCCTATTAGGTTATTTCCTTTAACCTATTTTCTACCAGGTGAGTTTTGCAAAACTCAGTTTCATGAGCTTATCCATGGGGCCTTCCAGGACTTACCCAGATTCAGCCATTCTCTCCTCTGCCATCCTTACTGGTGCTTCCTTTCTAGTACTACTGAAACGAAATTGCAATTGTTGATGTGCAGTTGTTTACTTTCTCTTCTCATCTCCCCACTGGACTGTGAAATGCTTGAGACAAGGAATTTATTAAATAATATTTTTTCTTTATCACTTTGGTGGCATCAAAGTGTCTGAATTTTAGCTTTAAAATGAAAGAGTAGATGGGTGGGTCCACTACTAGAGGGAATTTAAAGAACACTAATAGCCCCAATTTTTTAACATGGAATATTTTTCAACTGACACAGCCTGGTAATGGGACAATTTTCCACAGGCTGTGTAACTTTTTGTTATACTCAAATGGTGTCATTAAAGCTGGCAGTGGCTTGGACAGTTTTCTTATTGGTGATGCTAATCCCAGCCACTGTGTTGCACATATGTGAACCAGGTACTGTTAAGAAGTATTCCTTCTGGGAATCCATATGGATGTGTGGTTTGAATACAAATAACATTCTCTTGCAAACGTGGAGTTGGAGTTTCTTTTTGCCACACTGACCTCCTGCTAGGTTACTTCATGGATGTGTAAGTACTTTTGATCTTCAGTCATGACTATTCAGATCTTCCAAAACAAGACAATAATATGTGTATTAAGAAGTTGCTGCAAGCCGGGCGTGGTGGTGCATGCTTGTAATCCCAGCATTTGGGAGGCTGAGACCAGAGGATCCGGGTTCGCGGCCCGCCTCAGCTACCTAGTGAGGCACTCCACAACTTAGTGAGACCCTGTTTCAAAATAAACAATAAAATATAGGGCTGGGGTATAGCTCGGCAGTAGAATGCCCCTGAGTTCAATCCCCAGTACCGAAAAAAAAGAAGTTGCTGCTTGCCAGGCATAGTGACGCATACCTATAACCCCAGTACTTGGGAGGCTGACACAGCAGAATTGCAGATTCAAGGCCAGTCTCAACAACTTAGCAAGGCCTTCAGCAACTTAGTGAGACCCTATTTCAAAATAAAATATAAAATGGGGTTGGGGGTGTAGATCGGAGGTAGAATCCTGGGTTCAATCCTCATTATATAAAAAAAGTTTCTGCTTAAAACATAACACTATAAACATGAGTCTTAAAAGTAATTTGTCAGTTGTACAATAGTATAGTCATGCTTATATTATCTCCAACATTGATCAAAGACAATTCTCTATTCGAGTGATGGTAGGATAGAAAAGAGGAAATGGGGAAACAAAAGTCCTCATGACGGCATAAGCATGAACTGACATGGTGTGTTTGAGAAAGGTAGGGCACTTCACAGGAAACTCCCTTTCTCCTATGCAAATCCACCTGAAAGCTAATTTGTCCCTACTTCCCAGGTAGCATTGGCTGTGTCTGCTGTCTCCTGTGGTTCACAGTGATTTATGACGACCCCATGCATCACCCATGCATAAGTGTCAGGGAAAAGGAATACATCGTATCCTCACTGGCTCAACAGGTACAGTGCACCCATCGCTTCCACCCGTGGACTATGAAGAGGTCTTGGGGCCAGTGTGAGTGTCCAGGGAGAGGCACTCTCTGGTCTGCTCAAATCCCCAGGTTAATCAGGTATTTTCTTTCAGTCCAGTTCTCCTAGGCGATCTGTCCCCATAAAGGCCATGGTCAGATGCCTGCCACTTTGGGCCATTTTCACGGGGTTTTTCAGCCATTTCTGGTTATGCACCATAATCATCACATACCTGCCAACGTACATCAATACTGTGCTGCATGTGAACATCAGAGACGTGAGTGTACTTCCTGAACTATGTAATTGCTGACAGAGAAAATAGTTCTGTGCCACCTACATTCTAGCTTTGCTTATAACCATTCATTTAACCTTCACAATGACCTTGATGGTTCCCATTTCATGGATGTGGAAATGGGACACCTAGAGGCTAGGTGACCTGCCTTCCAGTTATGCAGCCACCAAGGGGGAGAGCTATTGTGGCCCCTCAATCTTTAACCACCATGCTACACTGCTGGGCTGGCTGGTTTCTCTTGGAAGGTAATGTTGCTTCTCTCTGGAGACCCACTGACACAGGGCTGCTTCTCTTACCTGAGACTGTTCTTCCAGTGTGGCAAAGGATGCTAACTTCCCTGGAACAACTCTCAGTGCTGGGGCAGGCCCACAGCTGGCCTGAGTGGCGGGCTTCGCCGTAACCACGCTGTATAACTTTCCTTCCTTCAGAGCGGGGTTCTGTCTTCCCTGCCCTTCATCGCTGCCTCAAGCTGTACCATTCTGGGTGGTCAGCTGGCAGATTTCCTTCTGTCCAGGAATCTTCTCAGCCTAATCACCGTGCGAAAACTCTTTTCGTCCCTAGGTAAGGATGGGCCTGTGGGTTCCGGGAACCCGTGCGTCTCTGGTATATGGTCTGAGAGGGCCTGACAGCATGTCCTTGTTGTCCAGGGCTCCTCCTCCCCTCTCTCTGCGCCATGGCCCTGCCCTTCGTGACTACCAGCTACGTGACAACCATTGTTTTGTTAATACTTATTCCTGGGACCAGCAACCTGTGTGATTCAGGGTTCATCATCAACACCCTGGACATTGCCCCCAGGTAAGAGCTTTACTTGCTTTTTCCCCTTTTCCAGACCACTCTGGAGGTGTTGGACCCTAGGCATCACCCTGCAAAGCCTTCATGTTGTTGACATGCACTAAATAAAGGCAGAATGGCAAATACCTAGAAATGTCAGTACTCATGCCATGACCTCTTGTGGCATTTTTAGAATGAATGCCCAATGATGGTTTAGATAAACAGCTTTTCAACTTTCCCAGCCTGAGATTAGACTTGTGTGTTTTGGGAAAAAGCCCATAGACAAGTGTTTTTTGGAATTTTCCAGTTGTTGATCATATTAGCTACCACATATGAATGTACTTGTGATGAGCCAACCCCTGTGCTGAAAACTTCATACAAATCAACACATCTAATCCTTATGACTAAGTAGTAGGTCTTGTTATCCTCTAACACAGAGGGAGCAGACTGAGGCCCAGGGGGTTGAGTGGTGTGTCTGTGGTCACATAAGAGCAAAGTCAGGATTGGGAGCTGTTCAGAACTCAGCTCCCACAGAGACTAGTTCTCTGGTTATTCTGGTAATGGACTCAGTGGACAGGTGTTTGGCAAATAGACACTGCCTTGAATATCCTTAGGGGAACACAAAGCTGTACTGGTTAAAATGACTTTGCTGTTAGAGATGGCTTCAATAACATTGAGTTGCTGCAAAAACTGTAGGTGGCTTTCCACATGAGATCACCCATAACATCACCTTCTCCACAGATATGCAAGCTTCCTCATGGGCATCTCAAGGGGATTCGGGCTCATTGCAGGAATCATCTCTTCCACAGCCACCGGATTCTTCATCAGTCAGGTTGGGCACGTTTTTGAACATCTACAGGTAGCAGGTGTTGACTTAGGCATTAGAGATCACCACTGTGCTCTCCAGGATCGTGCGGTCTGATGGGGAAGCAAATATGGATTTCAACACAGTTAATGCTATTCATGTAAGCCTCTAAGTCAGATGCTGGTAGGTCAGGTTTCCCAGGGGAAGAAGAACACCAGATTTCTCAAAATGAATAGATGTTGAGTTCATGAAAATGAGCCTTCTGAGTGCAGGGGCTGGTATGTATGATTTCTAGTGGTAAAGAACATGGGAAAGTTCTTAATTACAGCACAGGGAATGATCCATGTGAAGGAGTAGTAAGATATGAAGACAGAGGGAAGAAGAAGAGGATCATGAAGAATCTCTTCAGATTCATCTCAGAAAATAAAAAAATCACAAAAGGGACAACAAAGTATCCCAAGGCCAGTTTAAGGAGAGATTAAATTGTGGGTGAGAAGAGAATGTCTGAGGAACATTACAGGAAGTGTGGGCCATGAGGCTTGCTCAGGGTCTGGGGGCAAGGGGTAGGGAGGAAGAAGAAAAGGCAGGACCAAGTTGGGATGGAAGGATGATGAGAATCAACTTGCAAAGCAAAGTTCTGTTTTTGATATATTTCTATGTGACCTGGCTTCCAGATTAATTTTTCAGAAAATTGCTAGGAACCCGCTATGATTGTAATGTTGGAAATAAACTATGATATTCTAGGACTTGGCAAGGAGGGTCACTCAGGCAGAACAAATATAATTCATGTCCTATTGAGATGTGCATCCAAGGGAGTTTTGTGACAGGTATCAGTAGCCCAAACAAAAACAAAACAGAGAAGACACAAACGTAAGATCTTAATGATGTCATGATAGGCATAATTGGAAGTGATATTATATTTTTATGAATGTTGAAATCTGAATTTCTAGGAAAACATTACTGTAGTTTGATTTATTTTTGTTTAAGGAAATAGCCATCCTAGCCAGGCATGGTAGCGTATGCCTGCAATTAGCAATATAGCAAGATTCTCAGTAACCTAAGGAGATCCTGTTTCAAAACAAAAAATAAAAAGGGCTGGGGGTGTAGCTCAGAGGTAGAATGCCCCAGAGTTCAATCCCAAGTACCCCAAGAAAAGAAAGAAAGAAAGAAGGGCGAGAGAGAGGGGGAGGGGGGAAGGGAGGGAGGGAAGAGGAAGGAAGGAAGGAAGGAAGGAAGGAAGGAAGGAAGGAAGGAAGGAAGGAAGAAAGGAAGGCAGGCAGGAAGGAAGGAAAGAAGGGAGGGAGAAAAAGAGAGAAAGAGCTCGGTGTTCAGCGTGCATTTTAGAGTCATTTTGTTTTCAAGAGTTTCATGAATCCTCTTTGAGTACTTAAGATGTCAATTGGCTATTGAATGTCATTCCTTCTGTTCCTTGTGATCAATATAGCAATATAAAAAGTGGGGATTTCTATGACTGTTGGAGAAGAAACCTGTAAGATTAGTAACTATGGTGTTTTTGTGTCTAGGATTCTGAGTCCGGATGGAGGAATGTGTTCTTCCTCTCTGCTGCTGTGAACATGTTTGGTCTGATCTTTTACCTCGCATTTGGGCAAGCAAAAATCCAAGACTGGGCCAAAGAAAGGACTCTCACCCGCCTCTGAGGACTTAGAGTTGCAAACTTAACTGCAGTACTGATCCCTAAGTTTTTAACATTTCTTACTGACAACCACCATTCTTTCTTCATGTTCTTGACCATAAACATAGAAGTTCTTGACTCTGGCTGTGTGCTATATTCTCCTAGGGAGTCTTAAAAATATACAGATGCCTGGACCCTATTCAAGAGGTTCTGAGTGAATTAGTCTGGGATCAATTCAGATGCCATCAATTTTTAGACTTTCCAGGAATTTCTAACATGCAGCACGCATGTTGACAATTGCTGGACAAATTTGAGAAGTCAATTCCTGTTGTCTCTGAATTTTCCTCTTTGGAAAGTACTAGATGAATAAAAATCTATGTGAAAATAATCACTGACAAATACCTTCACGGGGGTAGTTATAAATACAAAGATCTGCTGGGACTTGTAGCTGTATGATATAGAGCTCAATGCAAAACAAAATTGTAAAATTATAATCCACAGATTACCATTTTTATTGTTTTTATATACTGTAAAGCATGGATGCTTATTTATGTGGTTAGGTTCTATTAAAATTCACATGCTGAAATTAAATAGACTGTTTCAAAATTAATTTGACTCTGATTTTTTTCCACCAGGTAAAATAAATATTTACCTATCCCAGCTAAATTTTAGGAGGTTAATGACCAGAAACTGACCAGGAAAAATTAAGGGAATGAGGTTAACTAGGATTCAGGGTGAGAGATGACAAAATTGGAAAACTTGTACTGTGAAAAGAGTAGATGTGAGAGGAAGCAGAATGGACACTTCCAGAAAAGATAATAGACTAGCTTAGACCATGTAATGAAAATTGAAAGGAGACAAGAGAGGCATTTTCAATGAAATGACAATTTATATGGAGGAGACAAACACTAAAGATATAATAAGATGCCATGAAGCATAGAAAGGCATCAACTAAGAGAGAAGTTCCTTTTGAGGGTTAAAAAAAAGAATAACTGTCTTCATATTTTCCTTAGTTTTCCCCAGCAGGAATTGATTCTGGCTCCTAATATGCAAAACATATCCTCTAGGTTATTTCCACACACATAGCTGACTCTAGTTTTGCCTCAGCTTTTCTAGATGAGAGGTTTCCACCATATTTAGAATTCCAGTAGAACCATGAGGACTAGGACCTTGGACCAATTTAGCAGGTGAACAGACTCTCCTAATGCAAATCAATAGGTAATTTTGTGCAGATATTTTAAGGAAAATGGAATATCAGGCCCCGAGGGTGATATGGGAACACATTGGTTCTACCATCTGGATTTTTACAATATATAGAGAAGGTAGAGTTTGTTGAAAACCAAAAGAAGAAGAAGAAGAAAAAAAGAGGTGGTATAATGAATAGGCAAGTTATATGCAGGGGCTAGGGGGAAAGAAAAGAAAAAAAAAAAAAAAGGAAAATAGGCAACCAGTAGAAAAATGGGCAAGTGGCTTGAACAGGAACTTCAAAAAAGAAATTCTAAGTGGCCCATAAATATAAAAAATGTGTTCAATTTTATTAGTCATTAGAAAAATGAAAATCAAAAGCACATGAGATACCACTAAATACCTAAGAGAATGGATAAAATGAAAGAAGATTGAAAACAGCAAATGTTGCCCAGGTCTGGAGCAGCTGGAACTTTTGCACACTGTGAAGGTGAGTATATATTAGAGGTTGGACTGCTGCTTGCAAAGTCTCCTAAAGCTAAATGTGTGATTTCAATGACAAACATTTCACTAGAAATTCATACTGCAAGCCGGGCATGGTGGCGCACGCTTGTAATCCCAGCATTTGGGAGGTTGAGACTGGAGGATCCGGGTTCGCGGCCAGTCTCAGCTACCTAGTGAGGCACTCCGCAACTTAGTGAGATCCTGTTTCAAAATAAAGAATAAAAAAAAAAAGAGGGCTGGGGGTGTAGCTCAGAGGTAGAATGCCCCTGAGTTCAATCCCCAGTACCGCAAAAAAAAAAAAAAAAGAAATTCATACTGCATAAAAACACGCACAACTTTCACAGAAGCACTAGCTATAACAATCCACAAAGGATTCAACTAAATTGCCGGTTAAGGGAAGAATGATCAAGTAAATCATTATCTATTCTTGTGGCAATGAGAATTAGCAGACCCCAAAACACGGCTCTTCAAGTACAATATCAAGTGAAAGAAAGGAAAAAGTATATTCCTTTAAAAGCTTATATAGAGTTTTTTAAGTTAGACAAACTTAAAAACTATCCTGTTAAAAATTAAATTGGTGATTTCCCTTGGGTAGAGTGGGAGTCCTGCCTGGATACGGGATACCTGGGGAACAAAGGATATCTTATTTCTTGACTTGGATGCTAGTCAATAAACATGGATGTGTTTGCTTTGTGAAAAGTATGCATTTATGATTTGGGCACTTTTATGTAGGAAATAAGTAAAACGTTTAAAGTAAATTCAACATTTCATCCATTCAGTTTCTCTTTTCTCTTTGGCTTAGGTCTGATCCTTGGAGCAACTGGGAAGGGGTCCTGGTTCTTCGCTTTCATGTTCTTCCTCCTCCTTTGCTGGATCTCCCCCAGCATCAGAGCAGGAGGGAAACCAGCAGGACGATCTACATTGTCAGCTTTTGGACCAAAGACTAAGGATGATCCCAAACAGCAGGAGAGTGAGATCAGGCTTCAAAGAAACTACAACCCTGGAAGCATCAGTTGCCATGGGAGGTAAGACAGGGGCCCAGCATGTCTAGGTCCTCTAAGTTTTCTGATTAATTCTTGACAGACAGCATCTATGGATCAGAGGCTCTAAAGGTACCTTTCTCTATTTGATGGGTTGAAGAGGAATTCACATTTCCTAATGGCTTGAGAATAGATGCAATTGTGAGCTGGTATAAGACATCTGTAACTCATCCCCGACCCCAGAGAATTTTTTTTCTAACATTAGATTTCATGCAAATTAATCTTTCTCAAATAGCTCATTGCCATCTATTTAATAATGAGATGCTATTTTGACTAAGTGTTATGAATTATTTTAACACATTTCTTAAGGTTGCTCATGATCTTCCTCGAAGTATTCTTTTGATATACAATGGGATTTGATTTACTAATAGTTTGTTCAGGACTTGCACTGCTGTGTTGATATATGGGATTGACTCTGTATGCATATACATGTTTTGTGTGTCTTTATCATCTCTGAATATTAGTCCTATGCCAATTTCACAAAAACAAACTTTTCTTATTCCCCAATACTCTGAAAATAGTAAATAGAATGGAATTTTTATAATTTCTATTGTTATTCAAAGGTTTGAAATTATTGGTTTATAAAACTATGTAGGCTTAAAGCTATTTTGAGGAGAGTTATTTAACAACTTTCTCAATTTCCCTCACAGTTATTGGTCTATTAAGGGTTTCTATAAATTCTCTGATCAATTTAAACTATGCTATCTTGGAGAATTGTCCATTTTATAAATAATGTAGTGTATTTGCAAAATGTTTTATCAAACTATTTTATAATATATTCCTTTTACCCATATCTGAGGTGAAAGCTTCTTTTTTAATATCTGACATGACATGACGAATATGTGTTTTATTTCTGCTTAATCAGGCCACTTGGTAAATTATTTATTTTAAAGATAGTCTTATCTTATAATTTATTAGCTTTATCTTTTGCCAGTCTTACCCCCTATTTCCCTTTGCTTTACTTATAAATTTTGTTTGAAATAGTTCATTTGTTTTCTTAGTGTATTTGTTTTCTTTCTTTCTTTTCTTTTTTTCTTTTTTTTTTTTTTTTTTTTTTTTTTTTTTTTTTTTTTTTTTTTTTTTTTTTTTTTTTTTTTTTTTTTTTTTTTTTTTTTTTTTTTTTTTTTTTTTTTTTTTTTTTTTTGCGGTACTGGGGATTGAACTCAGGGGCATTATACCTCCGAGCTATACCCCCAGCCCTATTTTTTATTCTTTATTTTGAAACCGAGTCTCACTAAGTTGCGGAGTACCTCACTAGGTAGCTGAGGCTGGCCGCGAACCCGGATCCTCCAGTCTCAACCTCCCGAATGCTGGGATTACAAGTGTGCGCCACCACGCCCAGTTCATTTTCTTTCATTTTAATTTAATTTATGAAGGAAGTTAGGGCCTGTAGGAGGATTTTTCTTCTGACTCCACTTTTCTGAGCAGATCATATTTTCTTTATGTTGTCCCCAAATTCATTGTTTTCCTGATGCTTTGTTTCTCAAGTTAATTACCTATGGAGTAGAAAAGCACTGCTAACTTTCTCCTCATATGCAGGGAGGGGCCTGGCACAGAGACATCCTCACACTCACCCATATGTATCCTCATCAGCTGGATTACTGTTTTCTGGATATTTTGCTCTGACCTTTCGCAGTTAATATATTAGTCTTGCATTAGGTGCTTACCATCAACAATGTTCACATTTTCACCCTATTGAGACTGAGGATGTAATTCAAGGGCTAGATCCAGGGGAGGCAAATGAGGTACCCAGAAAGCAGAATTTAAAGAGGCACTCTCTCAAGCCAGGCATGGTGGTGCACGCTTGTAATCCCAGCATTTGGGAGCTGAGACCAGAGGATCCGGGTTCACAGCCAGCCTCATCTACCTAGTGAGGCACTCCGCAACTTACTGAGACCCTCTTTCAAAATAAAGAATAAAATACAGGGCTGGGGGTATAGCTCGGAGGTAGAATGCCCCTGAGTTCAATAATCCCCAGTACTATTACTATTGTTTTAGAATAGTATTTAAATAAAAACCCCAGAATAGCTGAAAATGTTCCGCATACATATACTGTCATCATGGGAACTTAATACATTAAAATATAACTGAATGTGGAACAGAATTTTAGTTTCACGATTTTGCTTCTTCAAAACGGTGCCAACTTCCTTAGTCTCTTCCAGTGTTTAATCTGTTGAGGAAGTCCAGCGGGACAGCTAATTTTTGTAGACGAGGCATATTTAGGCTAGGTGCTACAGGATCCTCTTTTTGCCCTGGAATTCCATACTTTCACCAAGATGCTTAATCAGCTTCAAGTGATGCTGCCTTGAATATCATGAGCAATTTGATTTCAGTTCATGGTCTGAGAGTTTTCTTAAATTTTGTTTATTTAGTGACTCTCCTCAGGTGTCCTTTTTTTTTTTTTAAACTAGGAAACCCTCACCTGTTTATCTCTCTGGTGGGGCCTTATGGTCCATCATCTGGTGGCTGCTTTCATCCTTGATCCTCTTACCTTGCTCCTCTCTGGATTTCTTGGTGATAGAGACACACAAGGACTTTCCAAGCTCTTCCTCAGCTTCCACCAGTTCCATCTCATTTCCTAAAACTAAGAACATGTCTGTGTCCCTAGCATCCTTCTTGCCACTTTAAAAAGGGTTCCCAAGCCTTATTTTGGAGCAAGGCCTGAAATGTAAACACTTGCCAATTGTACACAGGGATAATTCCAAGTATCGATTTGAAGCTGTTAATGATTAACACCTTCACCTTGGCTCTTGGTTCGCCCGCCTCTCCTTGTGAGCTTCATTGTGAAAGAAGCCTGGCTGGAGTGGGAATGTTCTGGATTCTGAACAACTTGAGGTAAGACAGGTTAAGAACTGTTTCTTTCAAATGATGCTGGAATATTGTCCCCAAGCACCAAGTTTCAAGGTGTATTTAATAAAATTCTCAGATAAAAAAATCATATGATTATTTCTAGATCTGGTATGAATTACACAATAGAGTGGTCAAAACTTTTGTTAAAGTTAAATCATGTCATGAAATCTTTATTCTAGTTATAGTTATTCCTTATATTACTCCATTTTATAAAATGCTTAATATTTAAACTTACAAACTATTGATGTTTTATGAAATAGGCTTACATACAGTCTACTTATTCCCTTTTGAATTATTGTGAAATGGGACCAATTCTACCTAAGGCAGCTGTTTGCCAAAATAAAGCCAGGATGCTACTTGAGATTCTTGTTGCTCCAAGTGCACTACAGTCCTGAGGGCCTGAGCTATACAGCTGGTGATACTGGATTATATAATGGATTAACTCATTTAAGTGACCAGAGTGTGCTAAGGGCCCAGAGTCATGGTGCTCCAGCAGGAGAATGCAGTGGCTTTCCTCAGTTTGTGTTGAAACCACTCTCAGCTGGTCATGACCCGTTGCTTTTTCCTCTCTTCCTTCCTCCCTCCCTTCCTTCCTTCCTTTCTTCTTTTTTTTTCCCCCCTGTGGTTCTGGAGATTGAACCCAGGGGCATTATTCCTCTGAACTATACCCCCAGCCCTATTTTTGTTTTAAACAGAGTCTCACTAAGTTGTTGAAGGTCTTGCTAAGTTGCTGAGGCTGGCCTTGAACCTGCAATCCTCTTGTCTCAGACTTCCAAGTACTGGGATTATAGCCATGCACCACCACACCTGAATCTGGTTGCTTCTCTGAGACCAGGGAAGATCCTGCTTCTTGTGATAAGTAACGCTTCAGTTCCAGAAAGTGCTCCCTAGTCTTAAGGGTGATTAACTGCAATGTTCCAGTGCTATGGTTCCACTTCCAACCCCACTTTCTTCTGTCAGAGAAATCAATTCTGGGGATGTAAGAAGAAGGCATAGTAAAGCAGGGAGGCTGAATGCCATGGAGACCCATGGGCAGGATCCTTGCTTACAACTTCCTAATTACCCAGGAGCTTTAGAAATTCTGGCCAATCTGTCACTGGAAACTCTACTTTTCCTTATGGTTCTTAAACCCATTGCTGGGAATACCAGAGTGTGGCGTACAGGGTGCTGGCGCTTAGAGGATGAGTGCAAAGGTCCTTGTCCTCACACACAGATATTGGGAGGAGCTAAAATGTGTCAAGAAGGGTGACCCACAATGTTATTTACAACTAAGGCACAATGAAATTGTGCAGATATTGTCACTATCCACATACTTCTTCAGGTTAATCATTATCAGTCCTCAGCAGAGTCCCTTCCTACCAGAACTGCCATGACTCCCAGTATACCTGGGTGGTGTGGTGCAGGGGAGACATGAGGTTGGTTTGCATTTACCTCGAGAGTTATCTCCTGAAATCAATCAGAAGCCAGCTGATCTTCTTATCAAGAGTCCTAACTAAACACAGCTGTGGCATTTGGAAGGGCTGTTTCCAAGGGGGCAGTGCCTCATTACACTGCGGGGTGAAGAAGTGTTCTCCAGTGTGCCAGGTACCTGGAAGGGAGACCTCCTGTGCCCCGGGAGGCTGGGTGGGTTCTGCTGGCTACTTTACTGCCAAAAACTCTTCTTTGGGTCCAGGCTTTTCTTCACCTCCACCAATTCCTTTTCTATTATCCAACCTGGCACTGAATCTGTCACTGCTGCTGTTCAGTGACTCCACGGTCATTGTCCTGTTGCTGCATGGAATGAAGGCACAGCACCCAGCATGCTCCACCCCCTGCACACTGATGGCAGCCTGGCCATTTGCTCCCGGATCTGCAGCTCTCTCCCCTCATTCCCTGCTGGCATCCCACCAACCCCTCCTTTCCACAACAGACTTCTTTCCTTCCTGTCATTAGTCCATGTATTCAGAAGCATCTGCAAATCCTAATTCTTTGTAGGTATTGAACTCTAGGATTCTCACCTCTACTTGAAATATATAATCCTCAATTCCCAAACCAACAGTCTTTCATATATATTTTTCATTGTATATACTTTCCCACCAATATTTGCTTCCCTTTCTTGAGGAAGAATTATACTTCCATTAGTATCAGATCTGTTCATGGGGCTTACTTTGAGCAGATGAATTTAAGCCAACATTACAGGTGTCATTTTCAGCTACATACTTTTTTCATGTTTTCTTTTCCCTCTACCATGACATGTGTTATGTTCTGGATGGAAGCGGTTTCATCTGGTACTCAGTGTGAAGATAAGGCAAAACAGAGCAGCAGCTGACCATTGAGCATGTGGTATGAAGCAAGTGGTTATAAACCATTGAGATTTGGAGGTTATTTGTTTCTGCACCGTAACCTAGCCTGTCCTGACTGGTACAAATTTAGTACCCAAAGTCAAGTACTATCATAAGAGAAGTATGTGAGCATGTGTACACACACATACATGCACACACACATGCACACACACGTGTAGTATTGGTTTCAGGAAAGATCAGGAGGCAAAGGAGAAAAAAAATTAGGAGGTAGAAAGAAAATACTTGATATACTTTAGTGACATATTTATTTATTTATTTATTTATTTATTTCAATAATTGAAACCAGGGGTGCTCTACCTCCAAGCTATACCCTCAGCCCTATTTTTTATTTTTTATTTTGAAACAGGTCTCACTAAGTTGCGGAGGGCCTCACTAGGTAGCTGAGGCTGGCCTCGAACCCGGATCCTCCGGTCTCAGCCTCCCAAATGCTGGGATTACAAGCGTGTGCCACCACGCCCAGCTTTAGTGACATATTTAGCAAAACTTTTTTTTATAATAATTGGTGCATTGTAATCATACATCTTTGTTAGGTACAAGCTGATAAAGGCATATATGCACACATTTCTCATTTAACCCCTTCCCCAATTCCCACCCCACTCCCTTGCCTCCCTCCTTCTCAAGTTCAGTTTAGTGATTGACTTTGATATATTTGTGAAAGTACATCATATGCATTTGGGTGCCCCCTCCCCACCACCCATCCCCTTCAGTTAAGTCAACTTCTTTAAAAAAAACTTTTGGCTAGAGAAACTTGAAAGGCAGATAACAAACCAGTTTTAGGTGAAATGGTTGTAATGTTGGATGTTAATAGTGTGCCTTTATTACTATTGGTTGCATTTAACAAAGTTCTTCAAAAATATATGAGGCCAGAAAATAATTGGCTAGTTTCAATGTTTTTACTTGTAGGTTTGGAAGAAGAAACTACCTTTCAACTGAGAAATGGTTTAAGAAACAAAAAATTTACTAAAACTCATTCTCATGACAAGAACCAAAACCGAGGAATTGAGGGAATTGTTCAGACCTCCAATTTGGGATGGTGCCCAGTAAATATTTTTGATTCAACAAATCAGTTCAGAAAAATTAAACAAAGGATGTGAAGTCCCCATGGAAGCCAGATAGGCTCAAAATGCCCAAAACTCAGAGAAAAAGTTGGAGAGAGAGGAACAAATCTCCACATGAATTGGGGAGAGGGGTGGTAAAGTTAGCATATCTTGAAGTTGGTTGTAATTCAATAAGCAAAACCAACACACACACACACACACACACACACAGACACACACACAGACAGACAGACACACACACACACACACTTCTAAAAAGTAATGCAAATCAGCCTGGACTAACGAAGACTGACTATTCAGGACTTAAAATGTTTCCTTTGGACACTAATCTTCTTTTGGCAGAAGATGGACTGTGGAAGCTGCTCAGTTCCTAGGGTGGGGCATGTTCTCTAACATCTTCACATGAGGCCAAGAAGAATAATGGGAAAGGAAAGATTTCCTGAAGGTGAAGCCAAGGGCCACGAAAAACAGTGATATTTTGAGAGTGCAGAACTACAGACTAATCAAGCAATGTTTCCCACCTCCAGAGAAGAAAATCTTTGCCCCAGGATAATCACAGAATTTCCTCAAACAAGTGACTCTTCTCCTGCTTTCTGTTTTAGTAGATTCTGTTCCACAAGAACTATTTTATAGTTCTTATTCCTGTCCTGTGCCACAACTGGACACTGGGTTTTGAGGTGGAGTGGGAGTGGGACAGGCTTGTCATTTTAGTTTACAGATTTTCAGAACAAAAGGATGCAGATCCATACGGTTGTAGAGATTTTTATGAGGTCCTGCACATCAATTCTGATGCTGTCCTTGGATAGCATCATAGGGTTTTCTTTCTTGGTATAGGGGGAGAATCATCCACTGAGTATATTTTGTGTAGAAAAAGGCATGGAACAAGTATTTGTGATCAGGAGCTTGTTCTATGATGAGATGTATTTCCATTTATGGATACCTCTGCCTTCCCTTGGTGCCAGTGGTACTTTGCTAGCATAAGGCTGG
Organism: Graphiurus murinus; assembly: GCA_004027655.1. Taxonomy (NCBI): domain Eukaryota; kingdom Metazoa; phylum Chordata; class Mammalia; order Rodentia; family Gliridae; genus Graphiurus; species Graphiurus murinus. The sequence continues at coordinate 17,915 of PVLC010031535.1, forward strand.
TCCATGACTTAGCTTGGCCAGTGAAATGTGACACAAAACCACATAAGTCACATCCACAATGAATTGTCAGAGCCTGCTCATGACTCACTACCTTATTTTATTTTCTTCCCATAAGGTAATCACCAATGTTCTATGTAGAATTTACCTCATCAACCTCAGTCTTCATGGGGGACAATGGGGAATAGGGCTGCAACCAATCTCAGTGGGCACGCAGTGTGAACATTGTAAGCCCTTGAGATGTCCAATCTGTGTGCACTCCCAGGCTGATAAACTATGAGCCCTTTTGTCTCAGAGTCAGTGGATGGGGATCCAGAATTTCACATCCACTCTCAAAGCACAGAAATGCTTACATGTCCTTGGCCAGAAATGGTCCTGTCAGTTGCAAAGGAGGCTTGAAAACTGAGTTCTGGCTTTAAGAGGCTTTTTTTTTTTTTAAAGTACGTATAACCAATAATAAATTAGGAGCTTTAAAATGGAGTTTGGCTAAGCCAACAAATAATGGAGCACATGCCATATTAATCTTGCAAACGAATCTCCTGTTGCTTGTCTGCATATAGTCTGTACACCATCCTAACTGGAATATATTTCAAACCACATTACTTTCTTTGCCTCGATGATTTTTTCCATGAAGCAGTGGGAGTAGAATTATTTTAGATTTTGTTGTTGTCATGGTGGTAACAACCTCCTTCTGACTAGTCAGGGTAAGATAGCTAAAAAAAATTGTTGACAAAAAACAAAAACAAAAAATACCCAACAAACTACCTCATTCCAGTAGTTTAAGATAATAAAGGTTTGTTTCTTCCTGGTATCA